>UCOJ01000514.1:0-92891 GCA_900474305.1 Cecidostiba fungosa | reverse complement strand
TAGCGTGATTCCTGGACCCCATCATCGGCGACCTCTGACTCCTGTGCTGGCTGTGCTTTTTCTATACTCGATTCTTAAACCTAGAATTAACGAAATTTGCGTATATGTACAACCATTGAAGTTAATGAATTCTTAGCCAATACCTAAGCGCAAAATTCGCTTATTTTTAGCTTAGCATTCGTTACCATTTCTACCAGGGAGCGTGAGCGGCCAAAGCAGCAAAAAGGCAGTTTTAGCATAGGTGGAACACCGCTATGTATACATTCTGCGCGCCTAATACTAATTAGGGAAGTAGAAAAATGCACATGCGCCTACCTTCGCTAATCAGAAACTAGACAGCTGGAGAGTTCAAGCGGTGGGAGAGAGATTTCACTTGCTGTAACACCGCTAACGTATAGCATAGATAACAAATACGTCTAAATCGAATCCCATCAATATTTTATAGACGCACAGGAAAACATACAACCATATCCCAAAGCAAAATTCAACTATTTCATTCGAAAAAATAAAAAAAAAACTCTTGATGCCTCGAAACTTATCTCCCCGGAAGATCTGCGCATCCCAGCGGACATTTGCATTGCATCGACGTTTTAGAATCGCAGCGGATTAAAATTCTGGCTGTTATCGGCGCAAAAGCGCGCGTATTACTCGCGTGGCCGACGTCGGACTATTTTTTTTTTATTCACAGCGAACGCAGCCCGCGATAACAATCCGTTGGATTATCGGCAGCGATACAGAACTCTGATCGACGAGGCCGATACCCGAAATTGGTTCTCTGCTGTGTTATCGTGGCTGCGGCTGGCCCTCCGAGGATGTATA
This sequence comes from Cecidostiba fungosa, assembly GCA_900474305.1. Lineage (NCBI taxonomy): Eukaryota > Metazoa > Arthropoda > Insecta > Hymenoptera > Pteromalidae > Cecidostiba > Cecidostiba fungosa. The sequence goes on along the minus strand of UCOJ01000514.1, from coordinate 92,072 downwards.
TATAGGACAAGGTTGTAAAGTAGAAACATTTTTTGAATTTTTGAATAGAGAGTGTTTTGGTATAGTGCCTTTGAAAGAAATTCAAAGATCGGCGAGTGTGATTTTTTTTTATTATTCGTTTGCGTGATTTATGACTCTGTTTGCTTTTCGGATTATCTCTCGGTACACAAAATCTCAACGCGAGAAATTGCAGCAGCGAGAGAAGAATACAAAACGCTATCTCGAAGATAAAACGCATCTTCTATCGCCTTTCCATTAACTTATTAATCCGGCGTCGTCGGATAGGCAACTTCTTCGCTCGGTTTTTTTTCTCTCGACGTTGTTGACAAGGTATATGTATATACGCGACGCGATTCTTCTCGTGAGCGTCAAAGCGAGAGAAACGTTCTGCGCGTTTTTAACATAATTATTTTTGCTCGAGATACGTCTGACGTAAGTTTCTAAGGATTAAATGAAGCGTATAAAGTTGTTATCTCAAACAAGAAATACGAGGTCAGGGGCGTGACGTTTCACACTTTTTGCTGTCTTTCTCTGTACACGTATTCCGAAGAATTTATTTTACTTTAGATACAGAAATTCATCGTCGCATAAGAGTAACAATCTATTTTTCAAAAAAATATAATCAACGCTCATGAAGTCGTACGTAATATGTCGCATTATCATATGAAAGAATATTACATTACGCGTCGCGTGAGAAAATGGCGGGAAATTTAAAATTTATAACGAGCAGTAGAATTGAACAAAGTATTTGACAAGTTGAATTGGAAAAAATATGTACACTGCAACGAAGAGTTGCTGGAAGTTAAGTCATCCTTTGTCACGAGAGGAAGTTAAAGTCGCATGAATGATGAAACGAAGAGGAAATAAAATCATGCGCGCAAGCGCCGTGATGTAGTACGAGGAAACTTGTTCGCTCTCTCTCTCTCTGAAACTGTCGCCCTCTTCGCAGCGAGCAACAAGTAAAGCCGCTGTTTCTGCGACTTTCTCTCTCTCTTCATCTTTTCGCCTTTCTGCTCGCGCGTCAAGCTCGTTGTCTCTTCATTGTGGAGCGTGTTCTTTTCCGTAACTATATATAGAAATGCGATTGGGAGTTATTATTACCGAGCGCAGAAAGTTACGTGTGAATTATGGGGCTATGAATATTCATTGTCGGATTTTACTATTAAAACGAGCATCAAGAAGCACTTATATACACTCTAGAATTTCGAGCTTCGCACTCAAATCAAAGCTCAAGATTTTAATCCGAAAACGGCAGCTTTTTCGCTCTCACACTCATCTACATATAAATTATCTCCCCGTCTGCTTCGCGTCCTTTCAAATCTCCCATCTTTTGTCTCGCGCTCTCGTATTCGAAGTTTTAATGCGACGCAAGGTGGATTTTCAAACTTCTCCTCTATACACACATACACACACACGGAGACAGAAGTGGAAAAGAGGCGATAGATGCAGCAGTGTCGTAAATCAACGCTCGACAGAAGGTCCTCGCGCCCCAGTCTGTTTCCCTTCCGTCTCTCGACTCTGTTTTCTTTTTTCTGCTCATCGTCTGCGCTGCTACTCCTTCTGCGAGTCTCGAACGGAATCGAACGACGACGAGTCGCGCGCTTTACATGATAAAGCACTTGTACTGTCTCGTTTAGATAGAATGGCGTACGTTCATTGAAAATAGATGAAACACCCTGCTTTCTCTCTCTCTCTCGGAGAAGACGACGGGAGTGACGTTTAAAATTTGATTCCGATGTTTTACCCGAGATATATTGGCTGTTGCTCGCGAAGACGACGTATGTTGGGAGATTAAAAAGTCAGGGGAGCTTGCGAAAGTTCATCATTTACTTTTCTTCCATTCGAAACATTCGGCAGAGTTAAATCGATAAAAGGTGCAGTGGAGAGTAAAAGAAAAAACGCACTTGGAACGAAAAGGGGGATGAACAATTAGCATCAAGATCGGTATTTTCACGCTGCCCTTCTCAAAAGCTCTCTTCAAAGGACACTCGAAGCTGTGGCGGGCTCGAGGATCTCCTCCTCTCGAGTCTCGCATTTTACTCTTTCTCTATATCTCTTTCGGGAAAGGACAGACTGTGAGCACCAGTTTACGAGTGTGTGTGTGTGTGTGTGTGTGTGTGTGTGTGTGTGTGGCGCCGACGTCGATGAATAGAAAGGTAATGAATCGCAGTGGACACCGGACATGGAAGAGGCGAGGCAAGGCGTCGGCTGGACGCTTGCCTGAAAAATGCGCGAGAGACTCGTGTACCGGTGAATTTTGCTCTCTCACTTGGAGCTGTATTGCTGTCTCGCAGACTTGCAGTGCAAGGAGGGCATTGATGCTTGTGGGAGAAAAAAAGTCAGCATTTACCACAAATAAGAAAATTAGTCTTTAATATCATTGTATAAATGTATGTATTTACGTAAATAAAAAGCTCCACCAACCACAACAAAGCAAAAAATTCAACTTTCCGCGTCCATTCAATCTAATAACATTATTTATCGCTCACACTCAGATCAAACACTCTCCGAAGCTCCCTGAAAATGTCCGGATAAAAATTGGCCCTTCTATGCGCGCGATACACCTCGGCTGCACACCGGTATAGCCTCCTATAAAGCTTGCAAGAGCGTTATAAAAACCCCGTAAAGACGGTAGCGCGCTTCACTACTAAGTCGATGCAAATGCACACATGCACACGATACCGAGGACGACGCAGCCCACTACCATCACGCAGCAATCCCTCCCGTTGCCTATCGCCTCGGCTTAACCGACACACCGGCGGGTATTACGTATTTTCATAATATTTTACACTCCGCCGGCGTATCCGCGATCCCCGATTCTGTATGCGCGCGAGTCGCTGTGGCAGCTATCAGAGCCAGCCTCGACGAGAGAGAGAGAGAGAGGAGATATTTATTTATTGACTTTGCAGGACTTTGCCGCGTGATGGATGGATGCGGATGCGGATATGCGCGCTTCGTCGGCAGAGATTTTGCGGTTTACGAGTTTTGATATAGCGAGCGGGAGAGGCTTTATCATGGAATTTGGCTGGTAAGATGATTTCTTTCAATTTTTTCGTGGATCGCTTGTTGAATAGATTTTTTTTTTCGATAGAGGTGTGTTTTTTACGAAATTGTGGGATTGTTAAATTTTATCGAAAAATATTGTTGCTCTAAATATTTATTTATTTTTTACTGTTATCCGTGAATTGTTTTTGTTTTATGTAAAAATTAATAGTGTTTTCATTTTTCATAAATTTTATTATTAACTATTCTCCTTTACAGGAGTTATACTCGAATTGGGTCTTCTGACGACAAACGTGACGGTCTCATGACGCGAGGCGCTATTGTTCTTCGTGCTCGATATATACTATCGAAGCTATTATTTACGTTGCATCATCTGAGCCGATCATCTCATGAAAACGCGAGAATTTGGCTCTTTGCGCGGATCACTAGTCAATCAGGCATAGGCAAGCGTATGTACGAGCAAGTTCCAACGGACAAAGAAACACGGCGCGACGATCGCCGGCCATTTGAAAATACCAACGGCCATTTGCAAAAACACCAGTTGCTTCTTAACCTCCGTCGAGATCACATCGACGGTCGTGTATACGCGAAGAAAAGCCGAATGTACGCGAGTGAGATAATAAAGTGTGATCTTACGCGAGTACCTCGAGTGAAATCTGTGTTAAGTGTTGGAACGAGACAGCAGCACCAGGACCGGCGTCGACGAGCGAGTCGCGCCACATCGAGAGCATCGCCATCCCATGGAGTTCGGTGGAGGGCCATCGCCTGGAGGAAGAGATCGCAAGAAAGGCTATCCGATGTATCATAACATGTCAGACAATCCGAGGAGGCCGCGTTCATCACCATGGGAAAGGAGGGAACCTAGGCCTCGTCACTACCTTCTCGAGGTAGGTGTTTGTTTTTTTCCTAGAAGCAAAATATCTCCGATGTAAACACGCGTTTTCGCGGGAAATTGAGAGTGTATGTGTGTGAGAGAAAGGGCCGAGCGAGCTTCGTGTGTGGTGCCGGGCACACAGCATATTATACTTATATATACGTATACGAAGTGCGGGGCGTTGTGTATAGAGCAGAGTGAGAGAGAAATACATAAAGAGAGAATTCGAATGCGGCGAGGTTGACGATTACATGATGCTCCAACCTAGCTCGAATTCAGCATGTGATACCGTGTTACAGTGGCCGAACGGCAGAAAGACAGAGACCGAGAGAGAAAACGCGCTGTTCAAGCGCATCATTAGGACTAGAACAGTATAACTATACAGTCGAGCGAGAGAACGCCTGTGTGTGTGTATATACGCGAGACGGCGAGAGAGGGGAACGCGAGCTAGTTTAGTTTACACGCTGCACGTCGGTGTGTATACACCGATGACAGCAGCCTTTCGTTTGGTGCCTCCGCAGCTGGACTATATTAGCATTGTATATATACGTGTGTGTGAGAGAGAGAGAGCGAGAGAGGGGATCGCGAAGTAGTGTGCACGTCGGTGTGATTGTCGGCGATCGCGGTGTTGACGTGAAGCCCTTACTGTAAATGATAGTTTTGAAAATAGATTTTACGTTGAAATAATTCAACAACATTGAACGTATTCTGAGTAACAAGGAAGTAAATGTGTCTAATAATAAGTATACTGCTTCAACATTTTTTGTGTTCAATTAATTATATATTTTTGACTTACACTTAACTGTCCAAACTCTAAAATACCATTTTAGCGAGCGATTTTTACGGAGAACCTTTTCAATTTTTATATTTAGCCGACAGATCACACACCAGATTAACCTCCAACCCAACAAAAAATTCAATACCCGACAAACCATAATTGCGTCCGTCGACTGACGGTCCTCTAAGCGATCCTCTCCCAACAGACATCACGCGAGAGCGAATCTATTTCCCAAGGATGAAAGATCCTCCGGCTTCGAAAATTTCTGCGAAAGCGCGTACACGTACACGGAGAGTCGGAAACGACATCGAATAAAAGATTCTCTCGCGGGAGAGGTGCGCGAGATAGGAGCCGCCGCCGCTGCGAGAGGGAAGAAGAAAAACGAGGACGGCTCGGGGGCGCCGAGTCATAAACGATGTGAATCGGAAGAAAAACTGCTAAACGAAAATGCGCGCGCGCGAGAAAGCGAGAATCGGGCCGCTCGATCTCTAATGGAGAAAGTAATGGATTTTCGGTAATAAAGATCGCCGGCCGAGATCGGTCGCCCAAAGCAGTTTTCATTCTTTTCATCCTCGTATGGGACTCGGTGTATCGGGGAGCTGTACTCATGGAGTTGGGCTATCCTTTCGGCTGCCTTCTTTGGGAGAGAGAGATGATAGACGAGTGTATAAGGATATTGGTGTGTGATGTTTTTTTATGTTGATTTTTATTATACCTCTTTGTGTATGGCAAGAATTCACTTTTGAATGGATTTTTATTCGTTCGCATCGATTACTCGTGGATCGAAGTGCTTCTCGATTGCACGTTTCACTTACATGTCAACAGCGACGAGTTACGCGATGTATAAACAAGAGTAACTATACATGTCGTCGAGGTATAGTATCACCGGCTAGCTAGCGAAGTCGTGTTACCACTGTCGGCTAGACTTAATAGCGCAGTGGTAAACAGAAGCGATGATACAGGCTTCCGGAGGGGTATATTACATCACGGCTAGCAGTGATTAGCGTCAAAATTTGCTAGCAATACATCTATTGCATTCTAATCAGAATTGATGATTCCAAGAGGCTGTCCTTGCATCTGTGCACTTTGCGACTAATGCGACTGCAAACATGCTTCGGCGCGAAACTGGGACAATAGTGGGAGGGGACGTATAAGATTTGTTATCGATACACACATACCCACACGAGTATAGTAGTAACAGACACGACCAGCGAGACATCAAAGCTCTCTATACACAGACACAAAAAAACGAAAACAAAAGAAATGCCAATCCTCTGAAATCCCTTCAGTAAACGGCAACAACACAACCTCACCAAATAATATCAGATCAACCAAGTCAGCAAGCAATCTCCCATCGAATCACCTGCCACCACCACAGGGGATATAAATACTCGCAGAGAGAGATCCAGAGCGTATTACATACAGCTGTACGACTCACCAAGGCTCACGCGAATACTTCACTCGTCCAGCTGATTATGCGCGACGACCGTACTATACATACCCCCAACACACAACGTTATTCCAGCAGGCGCGCGCGTGTCCAACTGGCCGGATAACTATTTACGCGGATGATACAAGAGCCCGGCGGTGTTTGCGAAGCCGCGAGTGGGACGCGCTCTCGGGACCGCGGGCTAAATCACCCCCTAATGGATCGAGCCGCTAATCTCTGATAGACTGCTGCTGCTGCTGCTGTTGTTGTAGCGTGTAACGTGTCCTATACCCCTTAACCGTCTCGACTCGATGCTCGCGGCAACGAGTATACGTGGGGGAGTATTAAGCCGACGAGAGAAAGAGGAGGGATAGAGAGACAGAGAGAGGAATGTGTGTACCTATAGTCCAAATGCTTATTGTCGCGGACGATGTTATATGGTCGATGGCGTTCGACCGATGATTTTCGAGCGGACGCTCGGGGATTGTCGCTGATGATGTTAATTGGTCGAATCTGTGTTTCCGTTGCGTGAATTGGTTTTATCGAACAAGCTCGTGTATACTGTGCTTGATGCTATACACTTGAAGATTTTTTTCTCTATAATACGTAATACTGAGCTTGGAGAACAATCGACTTGCAAGCAGCAATGATACACAATGGCGCGAATCGGATTACAAGATAGAGGCTTTATCCTACGGATGGGCGAGGAAAGCCTAGTGGGGACATCGAGCTCTCGGTTCCGGCACTAAGCAGCAGCAGCAGCAGTGTAGCGAAGCCGTCTCTCGTAGTTCCCAGGGGCGCGATGTGTCGTGCCTAATTACAATGTCCAGTGCTTGCAAGCTCTCTCTCTCTATCTCTCCAAATACAAACAGCAACGTTAATGCGCTCGGCCGAATGCAGCGGCCCTCCGGTCAACGATTATGTATCTCTCCAGCGAGCGTTTGTCCAGCCTCTGGTACGTTTCTGCCGCTCTATCTCCGGACGCAGATCTGCACAGCAGTGTCGGGGCTTCATCTTAACGCATTCATTCCTGAACAATAGGGTCATCTGATTACGGGATAATTCGAGGCCGAATTATGCGTGTATACCGAAATTGCGAGAGAATATGATCTAATCCGAAAATCTATATCGCATAAAGACTGTCAGTGGGATTGTGATTGCTTCTTGTTCCATGTATATCAGGCAATGCATTCCTCTGTGTGGTGTGATAACAACGCAAAGTGAGAATATCGAATTCGACATTTTTATAAGATACGTGACTGTTTCAGGATTTTAATTTCGTTATTCAGGAGCCCTTCACGCACGCGTATTATTAACGCACGTGAGCGCGTATAAAATCTGCTGAGGGAGAAAGAAATTGCTTGACATTTCCATACTTCCAGCTTTTTTTCGCCTCCGGGCTCGGCTCTTCGAGCGACGATGTACGAGTTTAATAAAAGTACGTCAAAGTCTGGTGTGTCTCGTAGTAGGTTTTCTAGCAGTGCTGTGTTACCCGCACCGAAACGTCCCTCTAACACGTAATTAAAGGCCAATGCGAAGCGTTTATTAATCCCGATGCTATTCATCAAAGAAACGCTCAACAAGATGCTGTGTATGACTTGATTTTTGCTTCAATTTTTCAAGTGCCTGTATGAAAAAAAGAAGAAAATCATGTTATTAAATTATGTCCTCAACACTTAACCGGAGACTATGCAGGACTATACCTGTCGGTTCAATTGCGTGTCCGAGCAGCAGAAATGCAAGCACTCGACATGAATTATTTATCTGGCTCGCGAGGACAACGTCCCCGGCGTTTATTTCTCCATCTTCTCCGTATTCAAAAGCAACTACACTCGACGTTTCGATTAGTCTAAATTACACGGCGCTCGTTTAAAAAGCGATTTAGACGCGACGAAGAGCTTGCACTCGCGTTTATAATCGCGAGATTGCGCGACACAACTTTGCCAACGGCTACTACGATGACACTCTCTTTTCTGCGCGTTCCAACGGATGAGTAATTTCTAGAGTGCATTTTAACTAATGGTAACGCGATTGGTATTTCTGCGTTAGTTACCGGCGACGAGCTATTTTATTCATGAATTATTCGGACTTTGCGACTGGCCTCGATAGTATAGTTGACGTCGTCGCATACGTTTCGTTTAGTGGGTAGAAGCTTTATTTTTTAAATAATTTGTAAAAATTATAAAAAGAGCAATGAGAGTATAAATTGTATAATACATTTTATTCACGAGAAATATATATATCACTATTTAAAAGAAATTATTTTTGGATCATGTCTCTAATAAAATCTTTATAATTGTAAACTCTGGCATGAGTATTAATTCTCGAGCAATTCTTTTTACACTGTGCCTCATTCACAGCAATTAATTTTTGAACCCCATTATCTAAGTAGATAACTGGACTACCACTGTCACCCTGAAAAAAGGATAAAATGTATTACAATATTGTCTGATTAATAAAATGGATTATGTTGAAAATGTTGTATATTGAAAATCTATCAGTGATTAATGGTTCTAAAAAGTAAATAATTTAAAAAATTACCGTAGCAATAAACAGCTTTTTAGTAGATCGCGTACAAATGTGCCACATGTTAATATAAATTGGTTGGCCAGACTCTTTGATTAAATGCTTTTCGCAGATAGATCGTGGCACTATTTTCAGTGGTATTTTCAGTAAATCTGGAGATGTATTATATTTTTCGGTTGTACCCCATCCAATACTTTCTAATAGAACATCGTCTTTGTCATAAAACCTCTCAAATATAGGTATAGTCTCTGCATCATCAATAGAAACTTGTTCTTTTAACTATAAAATAAGTGATTTAAAATATGTATTTCGATTTAAATTTACCTATTATAAATAATATGTATAAAAATTTTTCTTTAATCTGACCTTTAAAACTGCGATATCATGGTCATCTCCATCCAGCTTTTTTTTCTCGTATTCATTATAAATTTTCCAATTTTCAACGTCAATAACATCCGCTGCATCGTTAAAATTACTGATACCTACCAGTACGCGAACTGAACTTGGTTTTTCACCAAAGAAGCAATGAGCAGCTGTGACGACGTGCCGTTTAGTAACAAGCGCTCCACCACAGAAGTGTCCCTGTCGATGAGTGTAGGGACCGTTCTTATCGCCTTTTCTGCCGATTGAAACCATGAATGGATAGTCTTTGAAGAAAGCTTTTTGAGGAACATTATTCGGATCATTTACATCGTCATTGACGATTGGTTCAGTCACTACAAAGTCTGAAAAATATTTGACAATAAGTAGTATTTACTTTTTTCTAAACTGAATTTGTTTGTTATCTTCAATGCATTATATAAATCAAAATATAATAATAAAAATATAATTTAAATTTAAACATCACTCTTAATAATTGGTTCAGCACAAGATAATTTTATTTCTATGAATAGTTGTCAAAATATTTATTATTTTTATGTACTTTAAGACATTATTTTCACAATTACATTTTGTCATCTACATACCAATCAATGTTGACCAGAAGAATATTAATGAAAATACACTTAGCGTTAAATTAAAGTAAATCATGATTATTTACTTGATGAAAATGAGTCGGATAGAAATAACGTAACAAGTGTGTTGAAATGCACGTAGAGCTGTCCAAGCACTGAACATTACAGTGTCTTCCACGAATGTCAAGCTTATCACATTTTTTATGCGCTTCTAAAATCAAATATAAAGACAAAATTGAAACCGGTTTCTTTTTAGAATTAAAACACCAATTTATGTTTTTCTATATGAACACAAGAAGAAAATACATTTGAAATGCAGTAAGAATTCTCCGTCGACACACTGCAATAAAGAAACGTTTTGTAAATGAGCCAAAGCCCAAAATCGGATCGCTTCGGCTGAAGTTACGATTGAAATTTAACTTATTGACAAGCTACTTTGGCGAACCGCTACACGGCTGAGATCTACATGCATCCGACCCGAGCGTGATTTCCCCCAGGAGTCAGCCCTTCAAAAGACATTCTACTAGCCACAATGAATCCAGCCCTGTTCCTTTGGCCTATGTGCGCGAGCGTCGACAACTGTTATTAGACATCCTTACGAGGAACGGGGAAGTTTTCTCTTTACTCAATGGGTGTGTTGGTAGGTCAGGAGGCGTGAAGCATTTTTTGAGTAGGGGTTTCACCACCGGTATTCTTGGTAAGCTGATTGTGTATTATTTTGCTGTGGGTAGAAGGCTATAGCGTGTAAAGATGTTTTTTCAAAATTACAACTACAAAATTTTCATAGCTGAGTCAACCACATTTTCTACGTGAAATTGCCTATTATCAGACAAGTTTATTGCGAAGCGTGACTATTAATGTTTTATTTCCTCACGCAAATGTTCTACAAGAAAGAACGTAAAGTTTTCTAAACCAAAAAGCAAAATTTCATAAATTACAGCGCCCCTCTAAAAAAATCCTTATCAAGAGCAGTCAACCCGAGCCAGAATTTTGTCTCACGTATAATATAGAGAATACACCCCATCAATCAGTTTTGCGAACTTCTCCGAGCCAATTCAGCCCTCGGAATCCGCTACTCCCTGGCCATTGTCAAGTAGGTAAGTAGCGTCATGCATTTTGCTAGAGGGAGCCAACCCGGGGCAGAGGCATAGTTACTCGCGTGCCGCCGAGTCATAACCCGCTCGAGCTCCGAATCGCCAACAACTTCTGTTTTATTAGAGGAATTGCTCCGGCGAACTGCAATTGCGCTTCGTGACACTGTTACTGTCATTATTATTACTATCGCAATTATACCTGTGGCTAACTGCTGCTCTCAAATTCCAGAAAACGAATTTGTATGTATGTATGAGTTTCTGCTGCGAGATAACAAACGGCAATCGTCGCAGAAGCGGTGTATACGATTAATTTATTGGTATGATTCCTGGAATGTTTTTTCAAGTACATATAAGTTATTATTCCTCAGTGAGTAATTAGAAACATATGCAGACACATCATCAAATTTTTTTCTACCGCGGTAGAGCGAGAAGGAAATATGCCGAAAAAATTCCAGAGTGTCGCGCGCGAGAATGAGTAAAGGACAATGAGTAATGCTGATGAAGTTCGCGGCAGCGACGAAACTATTTTATTTAGCTCGCCGAGAGAGAGAGAACGGGTCATAAACGTCCTCCCAAATTAAGCAGCAAGAGGGATCATCCCCGGTAATAAACACCAGTATGTGGACAATATACTCACATTTCTCTCTTCTCTCTCTCTCCCACACAGCCATCACCGACGACCTTTTCCTCATTTCTCTTTTTCCCTTCCCTCTCTCATTCCCGACTAATTTTCGTAACGCGCGCTCGGCTTTTTCCACCTTTTATCTCATTGTTTATGCATTTTCTTTCTTACTCCGCTAAAACTTCTGTAATTACAGCGCCTACTACTAGTCGTCACTCGCCGCCTCTCATTTATCATACGTTTCTTTCTTTCATCACGACGACCACACGTTCCTTTTGTCATTTCTCCTTTGAACTTCCCTCGCGCGCGTGACAACACACCCCAGCCAGTGTATTTCATCGTATTACTGCGCTGCGCGGCATTTTTGCAGCACGCACATCTGTGTGTACACTATGCTATACGCATCGCCCCGAGTCATCCATCCTTTTGGGGAATAAGTCGGTCCGGCGCAGCGCAGCCATTTCGCGAGGATTAAATATCGACTGCTATTCTGATTTATAGTAATTGATGCCGCTGTGCACAGAAGGGATAGCCGGGCGAAAAGCGATATATACGAGACGGTCTGAGGAGATTTTGCGCTACATTGTGTGTATGTTTTTTTTAACAGTATTTTTCGCACATATGCTTTCGAAAAATACTATTTAGTTTGTTAAAACGAAGCAAAAGCATCAATAAAAAAAAAAAAATGTTGATTCCACAAAACGTTTCATCCGCCGTCGGCCAGCAAAGTAAATCCCGATATAAAATCGTATCAAAATCACTGACGAAAACGCGTATAAAACACGCGCCACTCTATAATTCCCCCCGACACTCGCAGGCACGGGGCGCGAGAATCGGCGCAATAATGCGAGTGACAAATCGCCTAAATGGGCTTTCGGGAAATCTGTTGGCTTCGGTGCTTTTCGAATTTTGCGTACTGCACTCTCGCCTCAATGGGAATATACGTTATATAATGGCAGCTCTCTCTCTCTCCCTCCAAAGGGGTGGGGTGTGACGCCGCCGTTGACGAGAACGTTCCTCGACGCTTTTGGCAAATGCATCTGTCAGCAATGGGAAAACGTGGCGCGTCGGAATGGTTTTCGTATGTGTGTGCGTGTGTGTATCAATCTGTCCCATCGGTGTGCGTTTCTGTTGTGCGCGCGAGTTTTTTTTTGCTCCGGCCGAATTTTTCGCGAATCTAGATTTATTGGAGTTGAGAGGATCAGGATGCTGCGTGAAATTTTCTGTTGAGTTCGATTTTTTTTGGATTTTCGATTTGATGAAAAGAGAGCGCGTACGGCTTATATATGATGGACGTTGTTGCGTGCGCGACGCAAAAAGTGAGTGAATTTTTTGAATAATGCATTTTTTTTCGTATAATATAGTGGGATTGAGAATTCCTTCGCACAAGCGAGCAAAGATTCGAAAATTTGTCTCTGTTCGAAAGAAATACCGGCGTACACCGAAGTAAAGAATATCGTGCCAGGATCGCATCGGTATAAATCGCGCGAGTAGAGAGATAGTAGGGGGTGACTGTAAATGTTTTTATTTCCCCCACGATAATTTCGGCAAAGCACACTCGCGCCGCATGTAAATCTGTTAAACTTCATCGAATAAATCGCCCCGAGAGAAACTAAAACGAAAGCTCGTGTTTATTTTTTTTTGTATTCTTGCCTCCCCTATACTACAGTGAAAAGAAAAGCGCAGCGAGAGAAGACGAAGCGGCAACTCGTCTCTGGCATTCGGCTTGTCCACGAGAGCGCGAGAGGAAGAGAGGACAAAATAGAGACGACGACGAAATACGATAGGAATTCCGTGCAATTTGTCGCGAAGCTATTTTCCTCTCCCCCTCTCTCTCTCTTCCGCGCCCGACAAATTGCCAAAGCGAGTCGAGCCGTTTCCGTTCTCACGCTACTATACACATATACACAGCGTGTATAGCACACATATATGTATATATACTAGACGCACCGCGTAACGTGATTTTCAAATAATTATTCCGCGCCTCTCCGCGTGTTTCGTAATTAATTATTTGCTAATTGCAGCTTATTAAAGGTAAATAATGAGTGGACGGCTGATTTAAAGCGCGGCCAGCAGGCGCTCTCGATTATTTTTGGTTTTACACGCTCTTGCGCCGAGACTGGCCGGCCATTATTTTTGGCTGCTCGACGTAGGAGAGCGCACATGTATAGGGGTGAGACGGTCATGCTGGCCGAGCACGCTGGGCTACTTTTCTCTACGCGACAAGCTATGTGTTGTATAGCAGTCGACCCCTCTGGCTTTTACGTTGCCCGGCAGATTCTGTATGGCGAATGCTCGGAGAGTATTTTTATGCGGGACCCTAGTAGTGGTGGTGGTGGTGGTGGTGGTGGTGGTGGTACCGGCTGGACGAGGATTTTCGGTGACGGTTGTTGGGTCTATATGTACGTTTTTATGGTGGTGTTTTATATTTTTGTTTTAGTGTCAGCAGCTTTGTACTTTATATCGCTTTTACCTTTTTTATATCATAGAGGTATATCGATAAACTGTGTCTATAATAACTATATCCTCAACAATGTTTCTATTCTGTCGACTAAACAGCCAGTTACTCATCCCCGACTACGCTTTTGTTAATGGGACTTTTATAAAGCCTTTTCATCTTTCAGCGCGCCGCAATCAATTCTGAAATTAAAAGCTTTCAAAAAGAGATAATCCCTCGCGAAAGTAACCTCTGCGATGATAGAAAAAAATAGCCCCCTGAACGAATAGGGGTTAACACCTTGTACAAAAAAAATAAAAAAATTACCGTCGAGACAAGAAGGGTTGCTCTTGCACAACGCGGCGTTTTGGCACGACGAAGAATAAAATAAATGATCGAGAATCGCCCTCATCGTCGGGGGGAGCAACAGCAGCAGCTCGCACGCGTTTTTATTAATTCCTCTCAGATACAATTAGTTGCTCTATTCGTCAGACGCGTTTCATTAAGTTTCTCCCCCGCGCGGCCTCTCGACGGCAACCCTTTCGCCGTCGATTCTTATCCTCGTCCCGAGCTTTTTGTCGGGAGAGCTTCCTCCTTTCGTCTAACTGGCGCGAAACGTTTCGGATGATTTTTCCGAGAAAGAAGAGAAGGATCACGTATTTCTCAAAACTCAATTTCGTCTTGTAAACTCACATGCCGAGTTTGCCAGGCGTGAAGCTGCCGCTGATGCCCTTCGTGTGCTTTTTGCAAAGCTACACGCCTCTCGCGTCTCTTTTAAACGACGGGGTATTGTTCTGACGCGTAATGTGATACTGCTGTTTTATCGGAGAACGAAACGATGTGTTATTTTAGTAAAGTTATTTGTATTATACAATGTTTGCCAGCTTTATTAAAATTTTTTCATATATTAATATCACTTGTTCGAAGTAATTTAATGCTACACATTAAATTGTACAGCGTTATCTCTGCTATAAAATTATATACAAGCCACAATATTTATACTAAAATTCTTATCGCAGAAAGTAAAACATTGTACGCCCGCGAAACGCACTCAACGTTAATTTTATAAAAATATTAAATTTTCCATATCTGCAATCATAGGTTGTGTACGTGTTCGAGTTTCATGCCTGTGGCACTGCTAGGTCCAATTCACTCGATTTAAATTATTTGGCCGAGTAGGGATACACACCACGAGAGCTGCTCGCTTTTCTCTACCTTTTTGTTTCGTTCAATTTTGAAACGCGTCACCTGCAAATTACCGTATTCGACCCGTTTGATTACTACCGGCACCGCAACACACATTTAAACGTCCATTTCACTTAAACTCAGTCCCAAGCTGCGTCCGCTATTGTTGATCGTACTGCAAATAATTTGAAAGAGCATCGATTATGCCATTTGAACGAATACTCTTTGATTATTATTTTCTGCAGGAGGTGGTGGCGTCGTTGTTTGGATGATCATTGCAGTTGACACAATAAAGTATTTGCAATGTTATAAATCGATTTTATAATGTGAAAATTCAAACATTAATATCAGCGTATACTTTCTTTATGAAATTCAAGTGACATGCCAAATGGTTATATTTCACAAATAGGTGATTATCGTTATCGTTACTAGCAAATTCGTATCGTCAAAAACGATTATACAAAATAAAATAATGAAAAAGTACGAAAAGTATTTAAGCTACCATAGGCTGATGCGATAGGGAAATTCCTGCATGCTCGGGTGGGATGCAAAAAAGATTAAGAAACGCCGCTCGCCTCTTTCCTTCTGGAAATTAAATAAAGGAGGATCGAATGAACTGTAACCAAAATTCAGTGCTCGCTTGATGGAAAACAAAGGGCGCGTGGAAGAAAATTCGTCGAATGAGGGTTGTAGAGCAGAGCGGCACGAAGATAAGAGAAGGAGAAAAAAGAAAAAGGGGAGGTGGGAGAAGCTTGGAGGCAGAGAGAAAAATACGTATCCAGTTAGTTTTACACCGGCGGCTCTCCTCCAATTGATTCGAAATCGATTGTCGTTCGAGCGATTTTCAATTGATCGATTACCGGCGCCGACGATGCCAAGGCGGAAGGATAGTCTGCCGAGGCTGAAGAAGAATAGCTGGGGTGCGAGGAGCTGCTTCCGTTCTCTTTTTCGCTCTCGCCTACTGATACAGTGTATACGCGGCAGCAGCCCTTTCGCCCCTCGCTGCACGGAACAATGCTGCGATTGTTTTTTCAAATTTCGCTAATTGAGGACTGTGGCTTTTGAAATTTGCTGAATTGAGGGGATAGACTTTTTCTTCTATCGTATCTTTTTAAATTTCCTACAAGTTTTAAACAAAAAGATGTTCAATTAATTTTAATTGCCAATTCTTTAATTCCCAATACAATTTCACAATCGATAGAGCATTACCCGGAGAAAAAGTTCTGTAACTCATTTAAAACTTAAGGTCATTTAGTCATTTTTGATTTTTCTCTCACCGATATCTATTTCTTCTTCTATCCTTTATTTACTTTCTCTCTCTCGCTCTCCATCCTTCTCTCAATTTGTCTCTTTCTCCATCGCTATTTCACCTCGGTATCTCTCGCGCCTTTGCCGTTCGCGCGCACAGCTGTGTAGCCTTTTTTCCCCGAACGGCGTTTAGCCGGGGGAGAGAGCTTCTCTCTCTCCTTTTCTCTCTAAGCTCACGCCAATTGCATTCTGATTCTTTTTGTTCGGCCGCCTCTTGTTCTTCCCTACGACGTGCCTCTCAGCTTTTTCCGGTGCGAGCGCAGCTCCCTTAATTTCTATCCCGTGCTTCGTTCGTTCGTTCGTTTGTGGCGCGGCGGCGATATAAAAGGGGGCGTAAAATAATACTCGATCGGAAAATTTTTCTTGATTTACGGATTTTAACGGCTCGACGCTTTTTATATTGGCTTCTGGAGAATTAATGGAAAATATATATATTAAGGATGATCTTGCCTGGTATTTTATAATGAAGGAATTTGATTTTATATCATTATCTATTTTAATTAGAAAAATTATTATTCTTTTGGCAAAAAATAATTCCTAATAGGATTTTGGTTCATATTATGGCCATTTTCATATTCTTCATACTTTCACATATTCGAATAATAATAAAATTTGTTAATTGAGCTAAGAAATGGAGCTGTTTCTATCTTTTAAAGAAAAACGCGTTAACGTGTACTTTTGACGCCTTCTTTCAAGTTTTTTTGAGGTAGTCCATATTGGGAATCCATTTTCTCCATCACAATTTTCTTATTCTCGTGTTTTTTCTATGTGACTTTTTTATTAAAATTGAAACCGATTTAATAGTTTAAATTTTAAGTTTCACCAGAACTGATTGCAGCACAAAGCCAACCCTTCCTCTTAATTTCAATTACCGCGCGCAACTCTCTGGTTCTCCAAAAAGAGGATCACAGCAAGCATCAGAAGAGAGCTCGAAGGCGCGAAATCAATCGCGCTTCCTTCTCTCTTGAGAGAGAGAGAAAGAGTCAGCTTCACCCGCAAGATGGATGTACGAGGCTCGGATTCGCGAATCCCACCCCTCGAATCGATCCTAATTTTCCGGCGCCTCAGAGCGGGATCTTACTTTCGACGGAAATCTCTCAATTTACATCGGAGGCGGGGAGGCTCCCGCAGATTAGATGGACTCGATTGGATAAGAGGAGCGACGGGGACCTATATATTATGCGCGGCTGTGCCGCAATCCCGCACGATCGGACTGGCAGCAGCCACTTGAAGACGTCGAGCTGTCACGCAAACATCGATATTGCGCGAGGATTGGGGCGACGCTTTCATTGACTCCTGCGTTGTCTGCGCGGTAAAAATGAGGGAAGCTTGATGGATTTATTGTCTAGGAGGTGTCGGGAAATGTCTCTGTCGAGACGCAGGATTATGAATGATTTTGCAGCTATACTTTTATCTCTGCGAATCTGATTCTACTGCTTTGTCTTCATCAGACATTACTTGTTGAATTGAAACAGCAGAGCTATTATTTTTTATTGATAATTTTCTATTAACAGCCATGGTTTTTTCTCCTCGAACATCATCCCGTCGGATATAACTAATTTTTAATAGCCACTTTCCCCCAGTATAATAACTCTCGCGATATTTATTTAGCTTCGTTACTCGTCTATTCGCTTTTTTTTCGCGTCTCCCGCGCGTAACTTATTCCCGCGGCGTCATTTTGTTTTTCCGTCGTCCATCACTCAGACTCGAGTTACAACGGCGGTAATTAATTTTCTTTTAATTCTTGAAATTAATGGATCATCCGACTTTCCTTCAGCCGACATATTTCTCCCCTTGTGTTACGGAAACTCTTTTAGCGCTGTGCTTACGAATTTAGATAACGGAACGAGTGCCGCCGTATCAATCAAAGTGGAAATTGTGGAGCTGACATAAAAATCTCTTCCGACTACTTCATGCTTTTTCAACATATATTAAAGCGCATTGTTGACTGCGCAGCGCAATACTAGCTGAAATTATTACAGGCATTATATTATCAAAATTATCAGGACTAAATCACGGCAATGTGTCATTCTTTGATTTTGCTCGTTAGATAATAGCTCTTATCTCTAGCTAGAGAGAGCGTAATTTGGATCTAGTCCAAAGTGTTGAATTATATAAGCGGTATTTTCTAAACTAGTTAAATATTACTCTCCCACACTGGATTATGTGAATCATAGCTATTCACGGCGTATACAATAATTCATAGGTAACTATTAATCCTCTATAAATTGACCTAATAATAGCAGTACTATAATACTATAATACTCGAACAAACTTCAAAATAAAGGTCAGTCGAACCCTCAACCAAGAGCGAGTTCCCCGACCGCAGCCGAAAACGGAAAAACAAACACTCGCGCCTTCCACGTCGCAGCTTGGCTCTAATTGCTAAAATCAAGTGCACATTTGAGATTTAGCGTATACTGACTGCGACATGGAAATTAAATTCAAAGGTCGAGACGTCGCTCGTGTGTGTCGGGGCGCAAACAGGCCTGAGTAAATAATTGCAAAGCTCTCGCGCGCGCAATCCGGCCAGACCGATCTCGACCACGAATATCCCTCGAGCTAAAGCCGCCTTCTTATCGAGCTCTTTATGCAAATGAGACACGCGTGCGCTCGCGTCGTCGGAAGGAATTTACTCGGTTTGTTTTTTCAGCTTCTGATAATTAAAATTTTTGGAGGCCCCGGGTTCAACGTTTTTTTTTCTTATTCAGCTATATAGTAACGAATGAAGAGGACTTTTACTTTCGAGTGGCTTTCTTGAATTTTCGCTCGCAAAGTTGCACTGAACAAACGTTTAAAGCCGAGTGAACGGCGGCTGGAAATCGACTCGACTTTTGCGAGCGAGAGAGAGAGAGAGTTAATTGGGTAACGGCCTTTTCCACTCTCTTTCCGCGCTTATTCATAATTGTATTGTGTTTTCAGAAGTGGCTGGCGGCAGTCCTCGAAAAAGCTCGCCATTTCTCTGTCTCTCTCTCTCTCTCTCGTGCGCTCCTTGTCGAGGGGGAACCGGGGACATTACAATTGCTCACGAGAGGCTCGCGGTTCTCGAGTCGGTAATTGCTCGAGCTCTCGTCGTCGACGTCGACGACGGCGACGGTGACGTATACGGAGCCGGCCAATAAACCGTCGGTAGTATAGCGGCACTTGCTCGAAGCCACACGACACGACTCAACTTCGCGTGAGGAAGTTAACCACGACGCTCTCTGTGTCGCGCATCATTCTGTGCTTCGGGCGGATGCTTTCAGTTTATCTGTATGACCCGTGTTTACGGATAGAAGGTTATTGATTAATTTACTCGCCGTAATTTCAACGTCGTGTTATATTGTAATTTGGCTTAGCAAACGTCGCAAGCTCTGTTCTCTCATGTGCGCGCTTCGTCGTCGAGTGGCAAAAAAAGGAGTAGAGCTAGGTAGGGGAACAAAAACGCCCAGGGAGAAGAAACGTAGAGAAAAATAAGCTCCGGCGTAAAATATAGGCCCCTTTTCGCCGAGTAGTAGGCACAGCCGGCCCAGCGAGGCCTGTCCAAATGAAGTGTTGAAGAGCTCTGCCAACACGAATTGCTGCCGGGAAAGTAAAATGCGTCCCTCTCTCTCTCTCTCTCTCTATATATATATATATATATCCCTCCTTTGAATGGTGAAACTACAAAGGGACCGCCGCCAGGCTAATTTGTCTGAATGAGCGAACGATGGACTATGGGGGCGCAGTGTACGCGGCTGCAGAGGAAACGTCGAAGTGGAGAGGAGCGAGCCACCAAAGGGACGAACAACGGGAGGGCTTCGCTGTGTGTTGTTGAGTGTAGTATGCTGGAGAGAGTGGGAGATATAGAGAGGGTCGGACCTAATTCTGGATAAACACCCTTTCATTATTTCCGGTCTCACCTACCGCCCTCCTGCGACTATCTTTCTTGGCTCTTCCGTATGAGGTAGAAGTCTTTGTTCTTTCGAGAAGAATAGCCTGTCCGCGGTGACGGTGTCGCAATGGAGGCGTTTATATGTAAATTTTTTGTCTTTAATTACATGGTAGAAGATAGCTTTTTGCACTGAAATATCAGTAGTTCGTTAAGTAGTTACATCCCGTATTGATCAGACGTGAATATACAATATCATCCATCAAGATCCATGAAAGATTATAAATACCTATCCTATACAAACAAAATGACTGTAACGAAGCGCGTCGAAACGGAAGGCACCTCACCGCAAAAAAAACTCCAATATAGTTCAAAGCTTTGAAATTAAACTATCAGCAAACTTGAATGAGCTCTCGCGCATAGTCGCGGAAGAGTCAAAGATGCAACTGATGGGTTACTTGGCTACGCCGCGATAAAGCAGGACGAAAAGAGGGTAGACGCTAGACACTGAAAGACCGTTAACATTGAAGCAAGAGAGAGAGAGACGAAGGCCCCACGGGGATACAATATGCTCGGGGCGTACATCTCTCGCTCGTCGTCGTCGTCGTTGGGGGGTAGCAGCAAGTTTTGTTTCTAGCAGGAGATGGCTGCAGTTATTACGCGCGAGTGAGGCAAGTTTTAGTTCGCGCTATTTCCCGGCGTAATATAGATACTTGCTAAGTGAGTTAGAGGCGCGCGCGTCTAACGGTTGTCTCGTCTCTCTTTCTCCCGCGCGTCACGACTCGAGAGATACGAGCGTTTAATGGCTGAACGAGTTTGGATGGCAGAGAGGGTATTATAAGGATTCTTTGATTTTATGGACGGGCTTAATTAATTTCTTATCACGGTGGGTGTGCGTTAGGATATTTATTTCTGTATCGTTTCAAGGGAGTTGGCGAAGAAGATCAATGTTTCGTTATGAAAGATACACTTTAATACAACTTAATATTTTTTTCAAAAATTAAAAAAGAGATTCCCGTCCAGTATTTCAGCTGCCGTTCATCACGCGAGCTAACCCGCTGCTTACTGCGCCCCATCGTCGCCGCGACGGAAGGAAGAAAAATAAAAGGAATTGCCGAAAAGGAGGTCCGCTCGTGCGCGAAAGAGAGAGGCTAAAGGGTCGCGATTATTCCGGAAATTATTCGCGGTAATTAAAATGCAGATAAGTCGCACAAATCATTGGGGATTTTTTCGGGGGCGCAGAATTCGGAATGTACACACTGAGAGAGTCGTGTCTCCTTCCGCTACCTCTTTTTCCGTCCCCTTAAAAATTCCGGGTCCGGAGCGCGGTTTTAAGTCGAGAGAGAGAGAGAAAGACGGGAATACGGAATATGTATACGCCGCGGAGGAAACGAAGAAACCAACGAACGAATGAAATATACTCTGAATAAGAAATGAGAGGAATATTTAAAGCGAGAGAGGGTGAAGCCACTGACAAGACTGGGACGATAGTAGCGCGCGGGGGGCGGGGGATGTTCCCTGCGTATATACTGAATTATTGTTTGCTTTTAGTTAATATCTTTAGCGTGTATGAACATTTGAATTTAATCTCGAGAAATTGAATTAATTACCGCGGCGAACATTGCGAAATTTTATTCATTAAACTTCCCTCGTATTTCGTCGATCGCGGTTGTTTGTTTATCGACAGTCATCACCACTAGCCTTTATCTTACTAGAAAATTCAATTTGCCTTGTTTTAATCAACTCTTTTGTATTCAGCTCCTAATAAATCCTCGTATAGCATAGCTCGAATACCTTAGCTCGAATAACTTTAACGAAACGATTCAATCATTTGAAAATTGCTCGATCAATCGATACATGCTCGAACAAACAAAGTAGCAACAGCTACTCCCGAATAAAAAAAAAATCTTCAAACCGATAGCATCGAGGCACGCCAAGAGTTCACAAAATTATTCAAACTAAAAGGCTTACGGACTTTGAAAAAGAACGCGAAAAAGCTGCATTTATACGCACGAGAAACGAAGAAATTCGATTTCCAGTAGTTATTCCAGCGGCGGAATAGTTCAAATAATCCCGGGCCACTCGAAAATTCACAACTAATTCCGGAACTCTCGCAACGTTCTCTCGCTTCTCCCCGGAGAGAGAGAGAGAGAGAGAGAACGAACGTCCGAGATACAGAGCGCAGTTTTAACACGATTAAGAATTAAACGGCGAGTTTTCGGTCGCTCCTCGAAATTCCATATGCGACGGTGCGATTCATATACATGCGTGTGTACATACATTGTGCGACGGTAATATTCACGGAGAGAGACAGTGGGTGAGCAGAAGGAGGACTGAATGTTTGTCGAAAATCAAGCAATCAGCTGGTGCTCTCCTCTTTTGGACGACGTCGGCGACGAGTCGTTCTCGAAACTTCTGTGCAGAGACATATGTGCGATCGTGTCGTTCGCTCGTTTGAAGCTGCGCTCGGGATTATTTTGGCCCGGAATATATCAAGAGGGAGATGAATAAAAAGGTGGAGGGACCGACGTGTGTTTCGGGTATTCATGCGACCGCGAGGTAGATCGCGTGTATGTGTGTGTTTGCTGGGATGTGGTGGGCTTATGTGTCATTTTCGAGGAAGGACTTTGATGAATTCTTTTTTTTTCACGCTCAGTTGGAAAGTCGAGAGTGGACTGATCAGCTCACACATCAAAAAGTTTTCAGACTGTCGAGCTTTTTATGTGAAATATTTATTTCTTCTTTTCAATTTATTAAAAAATGTTGAGCCATCGATACACGTATCAAAAGAAACGTCCGATTACA
Organism: Cecidostiba fungosa; assembly: GCA_900474305.1. Classification (NCBI taxonomy): domain Eukaryota; kingdom Metazoa; phylum Arthropoda; class Insecta; order Hymenoptera; family Pteromalidae; genus Cecidostiba; species Cecidostiba fungosa. The sequence goes on along the minus strand of UCOJ01000514.1, from coordinate 69,208 downwards.
TACGAAATTCCCAAATTTTTTTAACGACCATCTAGAACCTCCCATTACATCATCGACGCTGGCACGTTTATGCATGTACAGAGTAGTACGTCTTTGGCTCTTTGGTCGAGTTACCCAACAGTTTGGCGTCGCTGATGGAATAATGGTCCATTTGGGATGCACGTGACGTCGTCGCTGTGGAAGCTTCGACCGCCTTGCCTATGGCTACGCCGCCTCATACGCTAGTATTTACATGTAATTTCGAGCAATTAATATTTACGCTGTCGTCCGCTGCTACGTGCTCTCGTCGAACCTTCCGGCACAGCCGATGTCGATGCCGCCGCACCTGCTGTCCGTGATGGGTCCGCGTGTCTTTTTGGCTTCCTTTTTCAGTTGGAACTGACGCAGTTTTTCGTTTTGCTTCACCGCGTGCTGCATTTAAAATTTTTTTTTGTCTTGGAACGTATAGAATAATTTGAAGAAATCTTTAAATAAAAATAAATTTTTTTTCTCAGAGTTGATAAGAGTTTGTTCGTTCAAGCGTAGAGAGCAGGTCATAAGCCCCGTTATAAATACGCAGCAACGAACGAACCTCATCTCAGTGTGACGGATATCTCGTTGACGCGTTACGACTCGCAGAAACTATACTGCCTCTCGTGTCCGGGGATAAAAATGAAACTGGAACTCGCTGTACACGGAGACAAGACAAAGGAGAGTGTACAGACACGCACACACACAGACACACACAGGACTGGAGTAGAGCAAAGTATACGAGGCTCGAAAACAAACGAACGCAGAGGCGTAATTGTCTACCACGCAGCAGCTGTACGCGTCTTTGTTCGTCGTACTACTACACGTCGATGCGGCAAGGAATGTAGGCACATTTTACGCGTTTTTATAAATAGCGACGAGCCGGGAGGCTAAAAAATGCCAGCGCAGAGACGGAGAAAGGAGGAGAAAAAAAAGGACACACGCGGCTGCTTTTATGCCGGCCGAGTCGTAAATACTTCAGCGCCGACGCGGGCAATATTAAAAGAGAGCGAGCGCGCGCGAGCTACACGGCTGGCCATCATCCGAGTGCTTGGCTGTATGTATGTATGTGTGGGTGTAGGAGGAACGAATGAACGGCGCGCGTCGCTCTCGCGAAATTTATGTTGCTTATCTTTGAGCCGAGCGGACTCTCTCTCTCTCTGGCTCTCGTCGGAGTCCAAGGTTTGGGGGTGGTGTAGTGTAGGTATGTATACGGTAGTAGTCGAGGGAAACGAGTGGGAAAGAGTGAAATGTAAGGGGATCGAGGGACGGAGTAATTATTGATCTGTACTACTGTTTTGTAGATTCGAAAGGATCGTGATTCGTGTTGTACGTAGAAATAGATTTGACAGGTGTGTGAGGCAAGTAGTAAAAGCCGGATGTGGTAAGACATCGAAAAATCATGAACATTCATTAACTATTATACTACGCAGCCAAGTGATAATACATTAATTAAACGAATGAAGAAATAAAGCAACGAACAGCAGTATTGTGGCGAGAAGAGTATACACACGAAAATAGCAGGCGTACAAGTTAGCAAAAGTATGGGATGGATGGACAGTTAGAGCGAAGAACGGCATCAGTAGTAGCACAGCCCACAAAGAGAGAGAGATATAGAGAGAAAGCCAGAGAGCAGAGTAGAAACTCCTATTCGCACCGCACATGAATACAATGGCGCTCAGAGGCCCGTGCATCAAGCAGCAGCGGCCCAGTAGTGCATTTCGTCCGAGCGAACTCTCTCTCTCTCTCTCTCTCTCTCTCTCTCTCTCTCTCGGCCGTACGTTCGACTATACATTCAGCGCAGTAGCAGCGGTGGCTTCGTTTCACGAGTCATTAGCCCGTCGAGTGCTTGGTTCGCGGCTCCCCGAGAGCCTCCTACATATCCCTACGCGCGCAAGCACAAGTGTACCGAGCGCATCTACGCGTGGAAATTCGCATAATGCCGCGCGAGGACCGACCGTTTAAGTAAATGTGGCTATTTACCTTTGGAGCGAGCGAGAGGTGTATAGAGAGCGTAGGAGGAAGAAAAAAGGGAATAATCGCGCGTGTAGTTCGCGGGGGGGAGGATTTGAAAGCGACCGCCGCTCTCGCGATTGAATCCGATTATCGATGTCGAGAGGGAGAGAATCGGAACGTCCGCATGGAGGTCTCCGGTGTTGTTGCCGGGGATTTTCGGAGTGTATGGTCGAATTGATTTGGATTTCGGGAGATAGTCCGCGGGTAAGCTCCCGAAATATGTTGTTGCTGGGAGGGGTCGTGCGGAGGATTGTTTTTTCTGTTTTGATTTTTACAGTGATACTGGGAGGGAAGAGGGAGAGCGTTTGAATATTTTATCGGAATTATTATTTTTTTTCAGAAACCGCATTGTTTCTGCGGTTAAAACTCGGTTGCATTCATCAGTGCATTTACAGTATTGAATATTTATTTTTGATTCTGTGGTAGAGAACATATATTTTACGTTTAATCCGGAATTCAAAACATTTAATTTTTGTTTTCGATATTTTTACTAATAGATAATCTGCTGAAACGGTAAAACAAACCACGCAGTGTTTCACGTGGAATAGCATCAGAGCTCTGATCCTTTTTGTTAGTCTGCAAAATCACGAAATTGCAGTAGTTCGCCTTAAATCAGCATAGGAAGGCAAATTTATAGTCACGCGCGATTTAACTCCGCTACATCCACAATAATACTTCTTTATCCAGCCCGAGAAGTCAGATGGCAGCAAAAGGGACACTTTGCGATACCCGTCGTCGTGAGATAGAGAGAGAGAGAAAGAGAGAAGACTATAAAAGAGCGAGCGAGCGAGCGAGAGATGACTACGATAGTCAAGAAAAAAGGAAGTAGCCAGGAGAGAAAAAAAGCTTGAGCGTCGCGGTAGTTAACTTGATTAATTGCATATTTATGTATCAGGCCATTTAGGCAAGCAGCAGCCTTCTCCTCGTTCTCTTTTTCTCTCTCACTCGCTCTCTCCTTCTTCTTATCCTCTCTTTCTGCGCCTCCTTCGGCGCGCCTTAACGTTGAAATAATGCCGAGCTGGAATAAGGTCAGCTAAAATGTTTAGAGAACTGTTGGTCCGCCGCGCGCACGGCTGCAGCACCTCAGTCCTAAATCACCGGCTCGGCTCACTTTGTCTCTTTGTACTTTTATTTTCTAACGCCCACGTCGCCACGGCTTTTTCTCCTCTCTCTCTCTCTCTCCCGTGTGTTTTCTATTGCTTTTTTTCTCTCTCTCGCGCGCGCGTGTGAACATCGCCGGGAATTCCTAAGCGCTATTTTACAATGGAATTTCATTGGATGGAAGGAATTTGTGATTCATGTAGTGGCACGATTGGAGAAGCTGAATTCGCGCCATGGCTCGGCGTTTTAAAACTGAAAATTATTAACACGAGAGATAGAGCGAGAGTAGAGAGGGATTTTATATGCCTGTAAGTGGTATATCAGAAAATTTTGTAGAACGTTGTACGCTCATGAATTTTTAAAATTTTTTAGAATTCGAATACAGAACTACTTACTCCGAAAACATTTTGCTCTCAAAAGTGATACGCAAAACTTAGAATTGTATTCCACACTTTACATCTTTTGAAAAGCAGAGCGAGATTAAAGTATTAAAAAAATATACATAACGCGTTTAATCCATCAAAACACGAAACAATTGTAATTCCGGCTACAGCCGCGCCATCAAATACTAACAGCTCGTTACCATAAACATAAACATTAAAACCTCCCACACAGCGCAAAAAGCAGTAGCACATACACACAGCGCTCCTCGCGAGCATCCGCAATTTAATTTCCAAGAAAAGTTACTACCGCATGCAGTGTAGTCGTCGGAGCGCAGCCCGTCAGCGCATCGCACCGAGGCGCAACTCTGCATAAGTACCGTGTCACGAGCGCGGAAATGAAAATGAAAAAAAAACACACACACACCACGGCGATAGGCTCTCTCGGTACTGACTGGTTAGTTTGTCGGCTGTCTAGCGCCTGCAGCTGCGGAAAAACGTGTAGCGCTGCGCGTCAAGTGCAGGCGCACAAGCAATAATATGACGAATTCCCGAAATTCCAGGCTGCATTCCGAGCGCCGGGCTGATCGTGACGTTTTCCTCGCTGGAAATATCAGTTTGGCTTTCGTTCGCTGCTGCTGTTTTTTTTTTTTTTTTTCGTTATTGGGACTTTTGGCGCGTGCATTCGTCGAAATCGATGGTGGAGAATTTCGCTTTTCAAATTGAACAGTTCCATCCAGCGAATAATTCAGCTAATCAAAGCAGAAGTATAGAGAGAGGTTAAAAAAATCGTTGCAAAAGAAGAGGGTAGACTTTCTAATTAAAAACAAATCGGCGAAGCCATAATCGTTAGAGCCCGGCGAGACGCCGCGGAGCGGCGCTATCGCGTTAGAATAAATTATTCGAGTTGCAGCAATTTCGCGGCTCCCCGATGGCTAATATCTGGATAATGGAACGAGCGAAAAGCGCCTGAGGCTCTTCTCTCGCGATAGGGGAGCGGTAACAGGCTGTCGAATCGCGGGAGAGGACCTTACTTCGTGTTACGTATTATGCGTGCTTTTCTCTTCTCGATCGCGAGGAAGTAATTGATAAGGAGGAATAAAATAATTGAAAGATAAATTCTCGCCCTGACAAATTGCGGAATGACTTACGAGGAGCCGAGCAGTGAATCTTGTGTCGCACCCTCGATTCCTTTGAAATTTACATGATGGCTGCCGGGCGTCGTCGTCGTCGTCGCGCAGGTAGATGAATTGGATGGATTAGAGCTGGGAGCTTTTTTGGAATTAAATGAGACTGATTTAGTGCTTCTTCGGTGTGAAATGAGAAATTTTACGCTAATGTGTTACTACTCTGAATTTGTAACGGCTCCGTTTTTGCATATTGCGCCAATTAGCCGATGCATGAATATAAACATTATCCCGATGTTTGCTTTAGATTGTTGGTGCAAGAGTGCGTATGTTGAATTGTTAATCAGCGTTGTTATTACAACATGTGTATTTTGTGTCTAACCAAATTATCAATGAAATCTCGTTACCTACACCCCAGTATATCTATTTTATAATTCCATCTCTTGTTTCCCAATAATAAAACATGCATACGAGCTACGAGCTTCATGTTTACCAATCCAAAAAAAAACAACGCACGAGAGATACATTTGATCCCTCGAAAAAAACATCAGCGTACACTCTTCTCTAGAAGCACATTAAACATTCATACACAGAGAGCCGTTCCGTCGAAAATCAAATCCACGCTTCAGAGTGGCTAATCAAATTATTTTCGCAATATCGCCTCTGTACGCGGGCCGTGATTCGCAAGCCTTTCTAACCCTCGTGTCCCGCGCGACTCCACGCGCGGCATATTAACGCTCGAGCTCTCGGTCGGCCGCAATCCAAAAGATAGCGAGTGCTTAATGGCTCGAAATTCCTGCCGCTCTGCGGAATGCCCCGAATGAAAATTAAGTCAAGTGCGGGAGCGAGCGTCCGATATAGCTTCCCAACGGAGACAAGCACGTATAACGCGTCGTGCTTGTGGGACAAGCTCTTCTCTCTCTCGGTGTGTGTAGTGTACACGTTATCGGTATGTTATCGAGTTTGAGAGAGAAGAATGCTGGTATGACTCTGTCGTTGTTTTGTTGAGAGTTTTGCGCTTAAAAAATTCGAGTTGAAAATTGCGAGAGCTTTTGAATTATAGATTTTTCTCTGGCAAAAGCTGCATCACACCATCAGCCATTGTGCGACAGCATAATAACAGCAGCCTACCTCTCACGCTTCGATTGAAATCTTCTGCAATTAATTAAAGCGCGCGGCCAAGTGGAAAATGTACGTGCTAAATTTATGCAAATTCGCGTCTCTCTCTCTCTCACTCTTACCAACGCAGGGAGAGAGAGAGAGAGAGAGACGCAATCCCTTAAGCATCAAGTAGTCTTTTCGTTTCCTCGGTGCGCGCGAGCTTTCCACCGCCATGTCAGAATTATTCCGTATAATTATATTCGTTTCGCAACGACACCCCGGGGGCTCGAAATTGAAATTGAGCTTCCCTAGACGAATATAGAAGCCGGGCGTGTAGCCGCGAGCTAAGATTCGCGCGCGCGAGCACCTTCTCTTACTTTACATTCATTTTCATCCGTCTACCTCTACCGTCTCTATCTCTAGCTTTACATCTCTCTATCTCTCTCTCCTTCGTACAGACTTTGAGTTTAATAAATTAGCGATTCGAGCTTTTTTTGCCCGAAGCTCTTTACTACTCGAAGCTTCAAAATTCACTTCAATCCTATTAACGATGCTTATAACATTTATTAAATATTCAATAACCCAAGAAAAATACCTGTCTGAAATTCATAAGCAAAAAATCTTTCAAATTAGTCCTGCACCGCCGCTTTATTTTTTCTTGTCTCGCTCTCCCTTTCATTCTCTTCGCTTATCTTTCGTCTCGTCTCCGCTGTTTTTCTCTGCTACCTCCTCATTCTCCCCGTCTAACCGTAGCTCGCGAAATTCGCGTGTCTTACGCGCTTAGCCCTGGAATTCCGTCTGTGCCGCTAAAAAGCACCGATCGATAGTCGTTGTTTAGGAATTTCATATCGTCGCGTTTTCGCGTGCCTTCACTCTTCTTCTGGTCTTCGGCCGAGATTTAATGGATTAAGCGCGCGGTTATCCCCTGCCACTAAGATGATTAATTTTTGATGGTATTGGTATATAAGCATTGGCCAAGCTTTGTTTCTATTTTGTTTTATAGCTTCGACGTGCGAGTTATAATTGTAAAATCTGTTGTGCAAATATACGTCTTCATAATTGAGTTTCGCGGAGGTAATGTTGTCAAAAATAATTACATAGCATGTTCGCGGAAATGAATTTTCAATCAAACACAATAATATTGACTCGCGTGTAAGTCAACATTATCTACCCGTTTCGGTTACCAAACATAAACTTTTGCCTCGATATTCCATGGAAATAAAATAAAAATCGAATTAATGCATGTAAAACATTTCCTCTTGTTTCAGTGAGAATGCACTCAAACAATATTACATTAATTTAATTAAGCTTTCAAAAAAAATGCTCTTCTACAGCTTACACGTAACCCGAACCTGCCGATTCTATTGTATTTCCCCTTCTGTTATATTTTGCATCTCTACGAATTCATTGCACACGTTATATAATACCCATTATCGAAGCTCATTATTTATAACAATAGGTGTACATGAAGCTATGAAACTGCAGTATCGGTATTCAATATCACTCGTTCTGTTTAAAAAACAAAACCACTATCCCGTCACAAGTAGGTTTGTGAATAAATCACAATTCCCGAGTAAAAATCATCAAAAAGAAACCCCTAAAAGTTCAAACAACGAACAAAAGCAACTCTCCCTCACAGATTAAAGAAAAAGCTATAATTAGACTCCCCTCGTCTCTGTCTCTCTCACCAAGTCTCCCCAGCAAAGTCGTCGGTCGGTACAGTCTTTGGGTGACAACGGCAATATTAGTTTTACATCTAACTTTCGATTCGCGAGCCAGGCTCGCTCGCGCAAAAGCCGGCAATCTCCCGGAGGGCTTGCAAAACCGAGAGAGCTACGACGGCGGCAAGAAAGCCAGCAGCAGACGTCACGGTGTGTGTTTCGGGGCCTGCGGCATCGTCGGTATGTTTTGCGAGTGGAACAGCAGCCGTCTTAAATAATTGCCGGCTTAGAGACGCGTATTTTGTGCATCGCGGCTTTCGAAGTCGAGAGAGAGGACGATGCCGAAATGCTACGAAGCTGAGAGTGCAAGAAAGTCGCTGCTGTGTTGGTCGGTTGCTCGGAGTTTCTCCTCGAGGGACGGGCTCTCGTTTCAGTTTTGGGGTGGGGAATCTGGGTTATGCCGTTTGTAATGGTATTGTTTTGCCGGGCTAGGTTTAATGTGATTTAAATTTAGTGAGGATTTGCGAGCACGTGAATTTCTTGGTTATTAAGATTAACGAACGTGTTTCAGATCTTGATTAATTACCCAGAAATTAGTATGGAATATACTCATCATTTACTAGTAGTTTTCGTTACAACGTTTTTCAAACGGATGCAATAAACAATATCAGCAGACATTGAAAAATAATTCAATTATATCAAATATATGTAAATAATAATCTATACTAACTAACCTTCAGAGAAGACACACAACCTCATAATCTGATACGGGTTTTCTAGATATAATTATATAATCACATTCGAGCAAGATGTTACTCCCCATATAATTACTCTAATAATCCCATCAAAGCCCAAAAAGAATCTAACCAGATGATAAAATGGTTAACTACGACCACAATCGGCCCATACATAATCTCCCGCTCGTTATAAACGCAGTCAGGGGTAAAAGAGAAAGCAGCAAGAGAGAGAGAGCGGCAGCCGCTGCAAACAACGAAGATAATTGATTCGCATTAAACCGAGCGCGAGTGTCACACAAGAAAACCTGCGACCAATAGCGTCGGCAGCACTATCGGCCCATGGGCCATTGTAATTCGTAATTGCGGAAAACAGTAGTGTGGCCGCTCAATGCGCATTTTATCGGCGATCGCGGTAAGCCCCCAATGCAGTTCCCGCTGCTGCTGCTGCTGCTCGCTGATCAGCAGAAATTAGCATAGCCAATTTATGTCCCCCTATAAATAACATGTTTATCGTTGTAATTTATGCGCGTTGTTGTCAGGCTCTCCCTCTCTCTCTCTCTCTCTACCACCTCATCCCCCCACCGTTGCATCGGTGCGGCGCTTTATGCTCTCGCGCACTTTGAATTTTGCATAAAACGGGAAATGCGCGCCGTGCATTGAATTCGCAAAGCGGTTTATCTTGCAATTTTCGCATTAGATGCACTGCTGCACACAGTCTCTCTCTCTCTCTCGTCGTGACTAGAAAAAACAATTTTTTGTTCAATGCACGCGAGCTGTTTAAGATTAGAGAAGGCTCGTGGGTGGTTTTGAAAAACCGGAAGAGAGAACTTCAGTTCAGTAGTAAAACACGAGTAAAGTCAGACGAAGCACAGTTCTTTTGGAGAGCAAATATTTACGCAAACTGTTCCAGGAACATCGTTGAAAAACGAATAAAAATCCAGCCCATCATAAAACTACCGACAACAAAAAAAAGCGGCTCGCCAGCGTCGTGCTCATTTTTTTCCATTCCCGATTAGCCGTCCGCGCGCGCGTACGTCCATAAACGATGGCGGTGGCGGCATATATACGTGCAACGATCCTTTGATCTCGCAACTGCCCCTGCAGCCGCACGAAAGTCAGCCGAGCGATTTCGCGCGTCCCTCTGTGTCACGTAGCTAACGAGAGAGAGAGAGAGACAGGGGGATAGCCGCTCGCGCAAGCACGATATGCAACCATTTGCATACATATAGGGTCATTATAAATATACCGAGTGCGTCGAGCGTTTGCGGCTGTCCGCCGGGAGCGCCGCCCGCAAAACTGGCCGATGGCTCCGCTTATCCGTTATTGCGCGAGCGAGTGTGTCTCTCTGTATAGCTACTCCTACTACTGTCCACTGGGATTTTCCGGAGTTCCGAGGAGGTATGTACGCAGTTGTCGCGGAACGTTTTACGCGAATATACTTGGCGGGAATCTTAGATGCTGCTGCTAGGGGAAAAAGCAGATGTCCTACTCCGACGATGAGATGGGAGTTTTGGGCTGGGGGTGGTGAAAAACGAGATTTATGTGCGCGATCGTTGATAATTGTAATGCTATAATATTGAATCGGATTTTTAATAAATTATACCTTTATCGAACGCACTGATGTAGAGGCTGAAAATTATTAATACCGAGAGCTTTGTATATGAATTCACGTATAAAAATTCTTGACACTTGATATCTTCGAATAAAGCACAGAGAGAGAGAGAGAGCATTTCACGATCCATATAGTCGGCTGATTTTTATACACGAAAGCCCATAACGTTTTTTAATAATCTGAAATTGGATAATTCTCGGCAAAATTGGCGAGTCCCACTGAAAATTAAACGAGCCGCGCGCAAAAAGCAATGAACACACACCGCGGTGGCAGAGCGGAATATCGTATCTTTAGTATCAAATATACCGGCACTCTCGCTCGTATTCTATTATTTTCTTTTGTGCACGCGATATGCAAATTCGTCGGGGCATTTATTTTTCGCGCGAAATATTTCGCGAAAGTGGGGAAAAGCAGCTACAAAGGACACAGAGAGCGAGAGGCGCGGACGCCACTGCATATAAAAGTGCTGCGGTGTTAAACTGCAGGTTGACGAGATACCGCTGCGCGGATTCGATGAATAACATTTTTCGAGCGCGCTCTTTTACGGCGCTGCGCATGTAAATTACTTTTTGCTCCTCTTTTGCTGCTGCTGCTGCTGCTGGGAGAAAGAAGAACCGCGAGAGAGAGAGGAGCTGCTTGCTTGCTGTAATTTGGTGGAATTTAACGAACGCTTTTTTATAGAAGATTCTTTTTGGATTTAATAAGTTGAATATTTCAGCTACTGAACGTGAATATATGGTATTGAAAAACTTTCCGAATCGTAGAAATCGAACAAAGCAGAAATTGATTGATCGAACCCAAGCTATAATTCTGGCCAATATCGACTCCTGGCTTGACTTTTGATTAAGCTGACTATGATTCTTAAGCCCTCATATTTCTTCATTTTTTACGACAACACACAGCGCCTACAACAAGCGTCGACGTGTCCGTTCAAAAGGAACGTCCGACACAAAGAATCGCAATCGTAAAAAAACAGAGGAGCAGCGGTGAGAATCGCAAACGATAAATACAGAGCGAGTTTTCAATGGCCTAAAACAATGGGCCGACTTCCTCCTTTCCGATTCATAAAGTTCTTTCACAATCGCGGCGCGGCAGGCTTTATCGAAAGTAATAAACAACGAGCCGTCACGTTATTGTCACTCGGTGAACCGTCAAAAATTCGCGTACGCGCGAAACTGAGTCGATGCGCTGCTACTGCCTCAGGGGCTGCTGCTGTCCGTTATACTGGAGAGACAGAGAGAAGATGGACGGTCGGCGCTGCTACTGCTGCTGTTCTGCATATGGCCGAGTAGGCGCTCGCTTCGTATTTTCGAGCGATGTTCAGAAATATTTTTTTTCGTTTAGAACCTGTGTCGAGGACTTTTTGAGATTGGCAAGTGTCTTGTTTAGCTGGCTTTTTGGTGAATATTATACTCGATTTAATTTTACGCGGTTTATTTCAATATTCTGCAAATTTGCAATTTTTCAGTATAAAATGCGGAAAAATCCGTGAATTTTGGAGGCTACACAATATCCCTCGGAAAATAATAATTGAAATTCCGAAAAAAATCCAATTAGTTATTGGCAAATCAAACGTAAAATTGAATCCAACGCATCTCCATCCACATTTTCAGCTCTTCAGGCTCAATCGATAGCAGCAAAAGCAGGAGAAAAACCAAATCGACATCTCCCTTCCGCCCGGTTACATTCGTCCAAAATTGTAGCAGACCAAAATTACTACCGCAATTCCAGTCCTGTTTTGCATAATCATATAATTTTCCTCTTTTTTCGGCTTCCCTCCTGCCGCCGTCTCTGCCTCTCGTTCATCCTGCGGCTCTATAAACGCTGATGTGTTTGCATTAGCGTTAACGTTCGGTTCAACAGCCGGATACAGAGTGAGAGAGAGAGAGAGCAGGGTTGCGCGACCTGGCCGCCAGCGCACATTACGAATGGTAATGGTGGCGGCGACTGCAGATGCATCCCGCCTCGGATAGCCGCATTAGCGTCTCGTCCGTCAGTCATTAGGCCGTACTGCCACTGCGAAATACTTAAATGCTGCGCGGGATGAATAGGACTCGCTTGGAGATATTAATGGCGACGTTGTAATGCTGCTGGATAATATTATTGGCGAGACTTTACTTGTTAATTTAAAAATGAACATTTTTTTTCCAACGAGTAAGCTTGGAGCATATAATAAAGTGGGTGTATTGGTCAGGTGATACTCGGTTTCGCATCGAAATTGAAACGCGCATAAGTGTATTCATGAAATACGCGTACATTATAACGCTGGAACAGTTAGTATATACTGGAATTCAATCATTAAAAACGCTTGATTAAAATCTAAATTGAAAATCGATACATTTCATACTGCGCATACTTTCATCATTGAAGATCCTCCGGCCTCGGAAATTGTAAAAAATTACATCTCGATCGAATGATGAAAAAAAAAATCGGCCAAGCGTTATTAATCTCCATGCATAATTAATTCCAGCCGATGCATGACTCTATTTGAAAAAAAAACCATCTCTCCGATAGCATCACCGGTATTTAAACATCGTCATCAAAGGCCGTCGCATGAAATTCCTGCGCCCCTGCATTCCCAGGTTGAAAAAAAACTCGACCGAGGGGGCAAAGCCCTCCATTACGCATCCAATAATTTCATTCGCCGATTCGCTGCAGTAGAGGGACGACGATAAAGTTTGCGTCGTCCACCGTATATACAAACACACACATACGCAAGCAGACGAGTAGTCTCCTCATCATCATAATCATCGCCGCATACCGAGCTCTTCACTCACACGTGAGAACCCGACCCCCCGGTAAAATTGCGCACGCACGAACTACCCCGATAATGCAGAGGATAGCAAGTTCCAGAGCGAGAGAATTTTCCCTCTATACACGTCTCTATTTCTCTCGTCCCTCCTATGCAAGCTTGTAATACAGGTAAGCGAGTCCTGGGTTTTGCCAAAATTTCCTAGAGGGTCCTTCGCGCGCAGGCAACGCGTTAACAGGCTTCTCTGCAGTCGGCTCGAAATACGAGAGCCTCGTCGCTCTCTGATACAGGCGCTGCTGTCGCGCTCTTCTGTCTTTCTCACTCTGTACTGTACTGCATGTGCGCGAGAGCTAGACTTTGACTGGGGCTCTTTCGCCGAGCAGCACTGTTTCAGAGCTTGACGGGTTCTCTCTTGTACAGGAGGGGAGGGAGAGAGAGAGAGACGGCGGGGAGAAGTCGTATTCCTCTGACTCGCGATACTCGCGGTACAGTCGTGTTCTATGTCGACGTTCAAGCCCCGTTGTCGGATATCGCAACGCTTTTTATTTTGCAACGTGTCTGACTATACTCGACTCGCACTACTCGTCGTTAATCGAATTAAGATCATAAGTATACTTTCACGCACCACGTCAAAAAGATCCTCGAACTTCTGCAGGCTTCGATGATCGACAGCGCAACTTCCTGCAAGCTCGAACTTGAAGCTCAGTGTAAAAAATTCACAACGCCCTGTACGCAGCAGCAGCAGCAGCGTCGACGTCAAAGCCTCTCCTCCCTCGGCTGCAGCAGCAGCAGAAAAATTATTCAGTGTAGTCCAGCCTTAACCATCTTCTGTATCGTAGTCTCTCTCCCACCCTGTCTCTTCTCCTCTCGTCTCGCTCGTTCCCTCTCTCCTCATCCCTTTCGCGCTCTTACCCTCTCACTCACTCTCCCTATTCCTGCAGAGGAGCGTTATATATCTATACACGTCCCTCTCCGACATTACCTCGAGCGAACGAATGAACGAAGCAGCCCCCGTTCGGGAGCCACCCCCTCTTTCTCTCTCTCCTCTCTCTCTCTCTCTCAGCAGTTTCTACTGCCGGTGCCGGCAGCGCCGCGATACATAGCGATACACGGCCGCTCGGCTCTTGTCTCCGCACTCGACGCTAGCCACCTACCGTGCAGGACAAGCAGCAGACCGCGAGCGCGCTCTAGTTCATAGACGCACTAGGCCACTAGACGTATACACCTCTCTTTCCTCTCTTTCCCCTTTTTCGATCCCTTCTGTGTTTCACCACCGCCACCACTCCTCCGTCTATCTATCTATCTCTGTATAATCCTGTCCTCCTCCTACCCCCTGTGTCTTGTGATATTTCTCACTCCTCGTCTCTCCCCGCGTCGACGACCGGCTGCGAGTAAACACACGTGTGTGTACACACACTTCGGCGAGAGTGAGCAAGCGCACGAGCGAGCTAAACACGCGCGCGTCGTGTTGTGTGTACCCCGCGAGAGTTTGATATTGCGCGTCTCGTCTCTCTCTCTCTCTGTATATATACTACGTATATAGTCGAGAGTGAGAGAGAGAAGCACCAAAGAGAAATATTCGAGTCCTGCGACTGCAGTGTGTTTGTGTGATATATATCTGCGACATTTTCTCTGTGCTCCAAGGAAAAACAAGTGAGTGTATGTGGTCGTGCTCCACACGAATATATCCATCCTGTACACATATAGATACACACACGTAATCTACAGCCGATCGCGCGGCGGGACGACGACGACGACGCGTTTGATGCGCCCGCAGTGCGCGACCGCAAACGCGTCTGCGACAATGGCCGGCTGATTCGATTGACAAGTTAATCGTCCTCTCTCTCTCTCTACTCGCCACCGCTCGTCTATATATGTCTGCTTCATGCAGATCACTCTGTCTCTGTCTCTGGCTCGATTCGCTCCTGAAGCTTTTATCTCGTTCTCGTCCTCTTGTACAGCGCAGCCGCACTTTGTTTTTACGTAGTTGTGTAATAACTGGCTCTCTCTCTGCGCTTCTGGATTTTAATCGGATCTGCTCTGTTGTTGGCTCGATCGCACACGTGTTGTTTTCAACCTTGCAGAGAATAATCCACGGATACGTCGGTGATGGGCGGGTTTTAAAATGGTCGCTCCTACCGCAACGTGTGCTGCTCTCGGAAAAGTACTAACCTTGAGGAAACTTGCTGATACGTGTATTGATTAAAAGTTGTGCGCGATTTAGTCTAAACCAGTTATCAGTAGGAAAAAAAAAGCAATAAACAAGTATTTGTAGGTTATGTCGGTTGAAATTAACGCGCGCACAAAAACCGAACGTCAACTTTGTCGGAAACAAAGCTAATGAGCAAATCGAATTCAAAGTCAAACGGCGTTAGCCGCCAGCAAAAACAGAAACATCAGCCTGGCAAAGCAAAAGTTGAGCTGCAAGCTCTCGAAAACCAAAAAGTTCAGTCAGCGGCGTGTCTCTCTAATGAGCTTTATATCGTCGGCACACACACACAGTATAGCGAAAGAGAAAGAGAGTCGACTCGTCGTCGTTGAGAAGGCACATGCTGACTGAGGCCACGTGAAGAAAGACCGGCTCGACGAGCCGGCGGGAGAGAGTAACCGCCGCAGTTCTGGTTTCCCGCGCGCACACACATACACACCTACACAGCAGTATAGCGCAGCGAATCCAACCCCACGCCGCGGCGCGACCCCTACACACAACAACCCAACAGGCAGCAGCAGCAGTTCTATCCCCTCCTGCACAGCGCGAAACGCACAACAGCCGAGAGCGGAAGTACTAGTCAGTCGCCGAGCGACCTTCCGACATCACGGGTTAGCTTTGCAAGCTCTCGCCGCCGCCGCCGCCGATACTTTTTTTCCACACGAGATATATAACGCGCGGCAGTTTTTAAGCGCCAGCAGTTATTCTGTAACTCTGGGGTGTCGGAATTTTCGGCGTACTTGATTGATCGAGAGAGTTTAGGTTTTCGACGATTTTTTTTTGCTCCTCAAGATGATATCTGCAGCTGTCGCACGTGCGAAGCTCGCTTGTAACGCAGCAGGATTTTAGGTGCAGACCGATCAACTGCTAGGACGTACATACTTAACCTTGTCGACTTTTCGCGTGGTAATCATGATTTTTTGACGTTCGACGACGAGATTCTCGCGTTCGTGGAGAGCGAGGTAAATACAGTTTCAGGAGCTTGCGAGAACACGAGACAACTAATTAAGAGAGAAAGAGAGAGAGTGTGTGTGAGTGCTGTGCATCGATAGAATTATTGTATTATTAAAAAAAAAGTGTCGTTTTCAGTCGACCGACTGTGAGAACCATCGCGAGGTGAATGTCGAGCATCATACACGAATATATATCTAGCAAAAAAAACGTGTCGTCTTTCAGTGACAAGTGAAATTTTCGAGTCTACGAGCGAAGATAGATAAGCTACAGCATCAGCAGGAGTGAAGCTTGTCTCAGCCAGCGCAAAGTTCATTGGTATTTTTGTAAATCGCATCGAGCTCCGAGAGCTTTGAATAGCCGAGAAAACGATTGACAAGTGGTGCGTTCATGCAGTTTAAGCCGTACTGGATATAGCAGCCGAGTTGTGAATCGAGCACGTGGGAGCTGAATAGCAGTAGCATCACCAGTCAAGTGACTCATCCGGCGTTATACGCACGTCGCTGAATCTGCATTTCCGGAATTTACTTCCAAGCCAGACTACCACTACTACTACTACTACTCTCTCACTCTCTATTACTCGTGTACCGGCCCAGCAAAACTCGAGAGTCTTGAAGGAGTTTCGAGAGATCCACTTGTTCGAGAACTTGAGCCTTCGGCGGTATTCACCTGTTCGCGAGTCGTCGCAGCAACAGCAGTAGAAAATTCAACAAGTCACGCGACTGGGCCGTAAGCAAAGTGCTCGGCCCGCTCAAAAAAGATCGACGATTCCGTCGTTTCGCGGTCTCGTCAGTTGCAAAAAAGGCAAAATCCCGTCCGTACGCGCTACCGATCTGAAGGAGGCGGCCCAGGCTCGTACCGTCGTCCGGGGCCCAATAATAATCGACGCTCGAACTCTCAACGCTCACCCGACGATCCTCTCCCAAGCCCAGGATCATCATCATCATCATCATCATCAGCATCGTCAGGAAACGAGCAGTGGCAGTCTAGTCCACAGCAGCGGCAGCAGCGGTTGGTCGTCGACGAGCTGGTGCAGCTCGTGTCACAGCAACAAGAGCGAATTCGTTGGGGTGGCCGGTGCTCCGACCTCCTCGACTTCGGGCCCCGGTACAGCTCCTCCGGCCGTTGTCGGCTGTCTGCTTGGCGTGTACCCGAGTTCCGGCTGTTCGACGGGGCCTAGGGCCCCTCAAGCTCCGAGTGCGCCTCTTCTCCAGGGCGTACCTGCCCACCATCACCACCACCACCACCACCCGCCACCGGTGGTAAGCGTACCAACAGCAGCAGCAGCAGCAGTAGCCAGTGTCCCGGCTAGCATCGGCGGCTGCCGTTCCTGTTGCTGTCATCATCAGCAGCAGCATCATCACCAGCAGCCGGCCACCGCGGTCCAGCTCACCAGCCAACGGGGCGGCATCTCGCTAAGGGTTGCGAGGGTGGCGTCCACCACCTCCGTCCGAGCCGCCCCCTACGCCCACTCCCAGCATCAAGGACTGGGAACGGAGTGCAGGTAATTTTTGTCGCATCCACTTTTTATACATTTATAATTCACGAGATCTGCGGAACTAAAAAGAAGCACCGATCGCAGGTGTAGGGAGGAGACGGGCGCAGTGGGTGGAGGTGGTGCGCACATCCTCGGCGGCCCGATGCTGTTTGTCCCGTTCACGGTGCCCTCGTTCCCCGCCACGCACCAGCAGCAGACGAGCCACCCGGTGCCGGCCCATCAGAGCCACCAGCAGCAACTGCAGCCGCCGGCCGGCGCCCAGAATCAGGTAGTGCAGCAGCAGCAGCAGCCTCAGCTCAGCCAGCTTAATCACCTCAACCACCAGGGCGGCCTCGTTCAGCCCCCTACCAGCAATCAACCGACGATTCACAGTACCAGCTGTTCGCCTCAGCAGCAGGCCACGACACCCAATAAGGTTAGCCTCGTAGTACACTTGTGTATGCATTGTCGCTGGGTAGGATGGCTGCTTTTTTAAGAAAGAAAACTTATCGCCACTTGGTCTGACCAAAACTGACGTTTACTACTTTATCATTGGGCTCGTACTGTCTGCGTCTGAATACGCAAGCACGAGCCGTATATTCTCTCGACTCCTGCAGATATTCAAATTTAATATATTTTTTCGTTCCACGAGAGCGGAGTAAAAAAAGATTACACGCTCGAAAACGATCTCCACACAGCGAAAACATTCTCCCTACTCGCGTTCCAATTTTATTCTCAAAAAAGCAGCAGGAGTCTCCCTCTCGCATATGCATCGCGCCAACCCCTTTAAGCATCGCGCGAAATTCCTTCATCTCTCTCTCAAGAAATAACATCATCCGTACACTCACATACACACACATACACCAGAAAGCATATCACAAAGTTCACGCCTCCCCCTACGCATACAGTACAGGCGATCCCTTTCTCGTCGGGCGCACTCGAGCGACGCACACTTTTATTATCCTGGCTGGGGTTCAAGTCAATTTTCTTTAGCGAGCCATAACTCGCGAAAAAGATACGCCCGTGAGCGAGCGTTGCATCCTTGGCAGAGGCGGCTTAATTTCTCCCTGCGCGTCCAGGAGGCTCCACCTTCCTTGGCAGCAGCGAAAAATATATACGTCCACCTCCTGATGCCTCGAGTTATCAATTATCGACTGCGAAACAGTTGTCCGAATATCTAGCCGGTGTGTAACAGATGGATGTATACGCGTCTCTCTCTATGCGAGGATGAAAATATCGCGCAAAAAATTTCGCTCGAGTAATTTGAAGAGGGGTTGGTTATGGCATACGACGTTAAACTCGAGGAGATGGATAGTTGCTGAGGACTTGGAGGTTGAAGGCTTTAAGGCCAGGTCTATATACTTGCTCTTTTAAAACGTCACTCGACGCCGGCTAATGATTTCGAAACACGTTTCTGAAATTTTGCACGCTTTTTACGTAGAAAACGACTGCTTTCGTTAAAAATAACACTTTGTTCAAATCAGTTTGCAGACAATTACAAAGTAGTCGAACGTGTTCTCTCTGCTTTCCTACTTTCCGAGAACTGCGTCGTAAAAAAGTCTATTTGCCGATATCGTCAAACGGAAATTACCCTTTCAGTAGCTCATTTTTTTAAAAAACCACACCGCGTCAACATGTTTAAAAATTACAACTACGTACACAAAAATAAAAAGAACCGTTTAACTATTTTAATTAAAAAACCGTAAACCGAATCTATATATACAGAGCGTCGCATAATTGCTCGTCTCTCTCCCTATACACCAGTTATATCGTGTTTCGCAGAAAAGTGCGAAAATTAGCGAGCCTATCGAGCAAGAGACAAGAGAGCGGCACGACGGAGGGGTATACTTTAATTCTAAAGGATAGGAAAACGTTGCTATATCCGGCGGCAGAGCGCAAGAAGAAGAAGAAGCAGCGCGAGAACGCTCGGCGAGAGGAGCAAGACTTCGAAAGTAGCTCAACTAACTTTATTAATTAAAGGCTGTTAGTCCCGGTTGCTCGATACAGGGCGGCGCTCAGCGAGCCGGAGTTTCCGCTCTCTTCTCTCTCTCTTGCGCCGAGCTCGCCTTGATTTTCATTATTATTCGTTATTTTTCATAATTACAATGGCCCACCGCCCCCTTCCGCATAGGCTGTGTTTGTAAGTTTGTTTGTCAATTGAAAGTTTGCGTTCAGCCGAGCTGAGAGGCTTGTATTGGAGCTTGAAAATTGTAGGGTGGATCGGTCTCTATCAGCGTCACGCTGATTAATTAATTTTCCTGATTACGCGAAGAATTGAAACAAATGCAGATGTAATTTTGAAATTTCGAAACTGCAAACTAACTTTCTATTAAAGGCGTGCGTTATATTCATACCCTCCTCGTTTTTCATATCAAAAAATAACGGCAACTCAATCAATCGGCAAACAAAAAGGCGTTCAAAGTCTATCAACCATACCCGCAAACCACATGACGGTCAGTCAGCAACACCCTCTCTAACCATTCCCCTCTCTTCACAAGCCAACAACCCCATCCCGGCGAATTAAGACTGCTCAACGCGTTCCGTAATTAAAAAATTGCTCTCGCGCGTCGTGCGCAGACGTGGCCGTAGGCGCCGCGATGCACCGAGAAAGAAAGGGAGAGTTGGCGAAAAAAAAAGAAACGCATGCGGGACTTTATAGTCTGTGAAATCTTTGCGCGCGCAGAGAGAGAGAGAGAGAGTAAAACTGCGTAGAGGGGAACACAGTAGTGCGAGCCTACGTCAGGATCGAGCGCAAGCGCAAAAGAGAGAGAGAGAGCGACTGGCTGCAGGAGGGTAGAGCTGGAGATCAAAGCACTGAAGATGATTTCATTACGACACGCTACTCGTCTGCTGCGTTGAAATATCAAAAGATTGCAGCTGGCATACTCTTTTTTTCTTTCTGGACGAGAGAGAGAGAGGGCCCCTCTGCTTTTTCGCTTTCCGCACACCATGCTCTATTCATTCGGGGACTACTGCTGCTCTGCCTCGCGCTTTTTTGACTAAATTTTTTTCCCTTTTGTTCTGCTATTTCGTCTGCGCGCCATGCGCTGCTAAACTTTTCAAATTAGTTTTAAACGCTAATCTCGTTATGTACGCTGGAATTATTTATTTGGAAGATGATTGTTTAGTGTGTTGAGAAAAAAATACTTCGTACTTTTGTCATCGTTTATTTCTCAGTAAATTCAATTCGCGGAAGTTAAATTCAGACTTCTTCGAAATAACGTAGCTACAGCAAGAAACTAAGAAGTTAAAAAGCTCACAGTTCATAAAAAAGCCATTACAATGGTTTTTTATTACTCATCCCACAAGGAGAAACAGCTCTCCAACATCATATCCAGGAGCGCAAAAGCATCTTCGCTGTTATTACAAACCACGAAAAAACACTCGCAGCCGCATTACTCGGAAGCCAGAGCAGCAAAAGCAGCAGCAGCTCGAGGAAAAACGAATTTCAGCCTTGTCGTCGGCCCTTAATATTTCATTACATTACACCCCATCCCCGCTCTCGACTCTCCGTCTTCTGAGCAGCAGCGGCTGTTGGCCATCTCACAGCCTGGCGGCGAGTAGTACTGCACGTAGATCGTCCCTGGCACGTACACACTCGGAGGTCTTCCGCACAATGCTTTTCTTTGTCGTACACCACACACAAACACACACACACACATACACAGAGCGAGTGAGAGAGAATATTATTAGCCCGAGCTGCTGCTGCCACCGCTTGCTATTGTCGAAATAAGCTCCTCGCGCCTCGGATATTCCAAATACCGGCTCTAGTAAGGCGGAATAGATTCGTTTTGCCACCAGCCGCCGGATTGCGTATTTTCTTATTCAAAGCGAAATGTGATTTTGCCGAGCCCCGCGACAAAGGAACGGATTTTTCTCTCGATTTCCTGCGAGCGTTTTTCGGAGCAAAGGATAGAGTCGATTCGAAATATCGGAGTATGTTTACCCCGTGCTTTCTCATACGAGTGAAGAATAAATAACGTTAATAAATTCTAATGCCACTTGAAAGCCAGAGAAAAATCTGCTCGGCGCTCGCTGCAGACTGACTGAGTGAAGCGAGAAACGCGCGTGAAAAAAGCTCGAGCGCGTTATAATGGGACGCGGTGCGAGCGCAACAGAGACCGTCATAAAATTTTACAAATGAGCGTGTACCGCTACGTCGTCGGGAAAGAGGAGAGAAATAAACGAACAAAAAAATGGATGGAACACACCGAAAGGGTTGCGTGTGTAAAAACGAATATAAAACGGCGACGAGGATCTCTCGTCGCTGCTTTTTGCTTTCATTTTTTTTTTTTTTTTTTGGTAAGCGTGTTCTTTTCTGCTTGCCCGATGTTTTGGGGACTAGGAATATGTGGAGGACTGAAATTTCTTTCGTAAAATTATTAATAATTTAGTATTGTTCCTCATTAACTTAATTGAGACTTGAGCGGTACTCTGCGGAAGTATAGCATTGTCTGAAGAAAATTTTAGAACATCTCAAGTTTTCCGCGCGGTAGTAATAGTAGTGTATAACGACTGTACTAAATTATATTGTAGGTATTATTTTACTTAGTTCTAAACTTGAGCATTTAAATGTCACATCATTATGAAAGTTCAGTGCTATATCATTTTGAAAATGAATAATTACACGCCGACATACTTGCAAATGCATCCTCTCGAACGAGATTTCTACCCGAGCTTTTGATAAACTTTTCACATTTGCGCTCGACTTTCCGAATGGAAAATTACAATCTCCATCAGATAATCAACTGAAATACAACACTCTGCAGAAATACGAGGCGAAATCAGGAAAAAATTAAATTGTTAAAAGGAAACTCGGTAAATCCGGTCGTCCCGACCCCTAATTCTTTTTCCCGGAACTGCGCCGCAAGATAAGTATGGAATGCGCGGCGCATGTATGCAAACAAATGGAGGTCATGCGGGCCCGTCGCTAGAGCTCTGCGAAACAAATGTCGAGCATTTACATTTAGCAGGAGATGACCCCGCGCGCTTTGTTTCTTTCGTCCTTCCTGAAATTCTTCCGTATCTCTCTCTCTCTCTCTCTCTCTCTCTCTCTCTCTCTCTCTCTCTCTCTCTCTCTCTCGCTTACGCGTTTTATTTATATGCGAGCTTTTTTAATGCGATTTGTTTGTTATGCATCGATGGATTTTGTTAAGTTTAAAATATCTTCTTTTAAAATTACACTGAGCGCTAAAGGTCGATATTCCAGGTCTAGTGTGTATGTGTGTGTGGCTTAGCGCTAAAACAGCTCCACTAGACCTATATTTCTGAAATGGTTTTACGAGTATTGGTTTTATGTATTTTTTTATATGCAGGATTTTATGAGCTTTTGTAAACGGCCGTAACTCTGAAAATTCGAGTCATCGGCAAGGGTAATTTCGAAAAAAATTCGCGTCTGCTGTTATTCCAAAAATATATTTTTACGGTTGCTTTTTATTTTTTGTTTGAAAAATAAAAATTCCTCGATAATCCTATAAACTTTTCCAGTACTATCCAACATACCACCGCTTAATTGTCCACCATTTAAAGCAGTAGCGTTTAATTTAATAATACGGCAGCCACCACCAAAAAAAACGTAAATAAAATACCAGTGCGCTTCCTTTTTCTTTCTGGGCTCATTATTTCCAACCACGCGTGCATGACGCAAGCTCATCCGGATTTGCAGTCCGGCTCTCTTGAATTTCCCGCTTTCAAATGTTAATTTCGGTCGCGACTTAATCGATGCAATGCGGGGGATTACGTTGGCTCGATCTATATCTCCACTTTCTACGAAATACTCTATTCACTGCCGAAAGCAGCTTCGACAACGATTCAATAATATCTCTGTTCCTAGAAAGGCAATAACGCAGCTTCAAAAGAAACGATAGCCGGAATTCATCCCCTATACTACTTTCGCGGCTTTTCGCAAAACACGTTTTGAATTTAGCCACACACGCAGCCTCGGCAATTTCGGCGGCTGCAAAACGCCGGACGCCGGCGTTACCCCGTGCAACGGGATTTGCATCCCGGATCCCGTGTGATTTGCATTTCAATTCTCCGCTATATAGGGGGGTGGCTGCCAAATGCCGAGAATACAAACGTAAATAGGAGCTTGCGGAGGAGTGAGAAGATCCTAAGACGCGTCTCTCTGACGCTAAAGCCGAGGCGCCGACGTTGTGTCGTGAGTCTCCGGTGTAATACTCGCGAAGCGTTGCGTTACACAGCTCAGTCATTGAGACGAGGCTGCTAATTGGGAAGTAACGGAAAATTATGGGGCTTCGCGAGCGTGGTTTATTGGCGGGACTGATTAATGGCTCGAAGCGGTGTCTTTTGTTGGGAGATCGCTTGGTGATGAATGGGAAGCTTTTTTTTGGTTCCGAGGACGAAATAAAAAGCGTTGTTTATATCGACGACGACAAACGTTGTGTCAAACGTATTTTATTTTAAAATTGGTAGCTTCGATTTCATATGCCATTACACTGAGCGTATTATAGATGGATTAATTAGCCCGAAACAAAGTGCAGTCGGATTACAAATGCATATCTTTCGTGCGGGCGAATAATTAATATTGATGTATGGAAGCACATTTGGAGCAAATCGAATGGGCTGCGTATAAGAGTTCCCAGACAAAATAGAGTCGGAATGAGTTTCGTGCTTCGATGATTTCGTTAACATCGGATTTCCGCATGAAATGCGCTTTATTTCACAAATCATTAATGGATATACGCGATCGCATTACACACCAGCTGAAAAGAATTATCTCGCGATAAAATCGAACAATGCGCCCAAAATTGATTTTCAAATTAGTTGCGCTCATGCGATATCTATAGCAAGCCAATCACGAGAATTTTGAAATTCCACGAGAGTATAGCGCATCTCAAAATACGCACACCGAATACGCTATAATGACTTGGATGCAGATAGCTAATTCACATTCAAATTTCGGAGAAGAATATCTCTATGGGGACATGCGCGGGATGAGGGGGTCCGGCTTTCAAAGCAGTTATTTTGAATTATTAATTACGGCGTAGTAACGTAAACTCATTAAACGATAAATTTCTCATCAAGCCAGTCGGATCGACGCTGAATACGCGAGCGCAAGCGTAATCTGGCTTTTCCGACTAACTTGATTTCGCGCGAGTCTCTCTCTCTCTCTCTCTCTCTCTCTCTCTCTCTCTCCTATATCCATTGAAATACAGAACAAGCTACGTACGAATCGCGTGTAATCGCTCATGTTTATGTGCTTATAATTGCTTTACTAGGCCTGTCTTTCTTTTAATCCGGGGAAATTGAATGTTGCATTTAACGCAGACGAATTATAATTCGCTCACTGCGCATGTAAATTAGCTGGATATTATTGAATGAATTAATTCGAATGCTAACGATGCAGCTATATTATTTTATTTTCGAACAATCGTAGGCATTAAAAAATTAGTCAGTTTCGAGACAATCAATATACCCCAGCCACCGAAAAAACAAAAGCTTCTCGGCAACAAAGGCGACAGGTGACGATGTACCTTTGTTCTCTCTTAAGTAGAGCTCGCGCGCGCAGGTGCCCTGAGAGTTTCGCCTCGGAAAATCTCCGGTTCAAAAAAAAAAGCTCGAGAGAGAGCAAACTGCAGCGGCGGCGCTTGCAAATGAGAGAGCTTTCGCGCAGTGGCAGTATTTCTTGTTGAGGTTTTTAATCCCGCGGGTAACGCGATACGCCCTCGCGGATCTCCCCGAGGAGGCGCGACAGCGAAATTTTCCCCCCGGAAAATTCTCCTTTCTTCTGGGGAACTGAAATTTTTAAGCGCGCTTCAGTCGATTAAAGTGGAAATTGCGGTTCATATTTATCGAGGTTGGGGGCGTATTAAAAATTCAGGGCTGTTCTTACTTTTCATTATCGCGAGCTCGACGAAGGAGTCGAGAGTATGGCTTCTTCTTTTTTCCCGCGGAAAGTTGCGAAAGTCATTCTCGGAATGTTTGCTGATACTCTATATTACTCTGAGGACCTTTCACGAGATGCCTCTATTGTGTCTGGGTAACAAGGGAGGATACATGTATATACTGGCATTGAGATTTTCAAACTAACTCGAGAGAGAGAGAGAGAGAGAGAGAGAGAGAGAGAGAGAGAGAGAGAACTTGAATAGGGGAAAAAAGTTAGGCAGATCGTCCTACCGTTTTTGAATTTTTGCAACATAAAGTTTTCCAAGCGCTGTTGTGATAAAGTGCTTCCGATACCTTTTAAAAATCTATAACAAAATACGCTTCTCATATTCTCCCGGACAGAGAAAAGCAAACTCCATAGTCGCACTTTTTTTCGAAAAATAAAACCGTCCAGCTCTCGAAAGCTCGAAATTGCGCTGAAAAACAATTCAGCCCAATTTAGCCATTTCGGCCTCTCTCCTATCCATCCCTCAGCACGTATCGCGTCACCGGAACACTCCACTTTGTCCCTTCGATGGCTAACGTCCCTTCCATTCGTCGTCCGCTTGTGCGTCCGGCAAATAAAATGCCCACACATACACGTAAGTGCATAGCCACCGTTGCCTTACAACCGTAGCGCGGCACGTAGTACAATGGGTTCGCGACTGCGTGAGACGCATATTGATTTCGGCATTTCGAATTTCGCCGCAGCGCACATCCACAGACACATTCGGAGAAGGGGACGAATTCGCCCGCGAGTTGCATCGAGATCAGATCAGAATCGCTGCTGGTCGTTACTCTCGTTACTAACGAGTGTAATCATTGGTATACTGATGGGATGAGAGGAGAACGGACAGATAAAGTGCATATATGGGGGAATATAATATGGCTTCTTTCGCTTATTTAAAAGAAAAAGCTTCGAGTGGTATGGTTGAAATAAGTGAGGCCCGAAATTGAAAGGCGAAAAAAAGTTTCGTAGGAAAAAGTATCAAGGACTGAGGAAATGAAAGAGTGGAGAGTGGAAGTGAAATATTTTATATGCCGGAGGTACTTGAGTATCTTTTCAGTGAGACTGATGGAGCTTAGAGGGCTCGAATTTTTTTTCGCGTGTATTAATTATAGAATATTTAACTTGTTTTTGAGAGAGATCAAGATTGTTTAAAGTTTTTCTTTTAGTAATTGATGATACGTTTGTCGCAAAACTTGCTTTTCAATCCTTGTGCGTGTTTGAAAACGCTTGGCTGGACAGAGAGACGTGAAAAAGCCGCTGGAGAATCATACGGATGCGAAATAATATTGAAACGGCGAAAATATGAAAGACTTAATGAAGGCAAATACGGCGAGGCGGACGAGAAACACAAATGGCGAATCCGATGAAAAGATTAAAAGGAACGGAGAGATTGAAAAAGTAGAGAGAGAGGTTTGATGAAAAATACACGTATGACTCATCTCGTCGTCGTTCCTACATCGACTGTCATCTCGTCGTAAAATATTTTATGCTAAAAGCTTTTTAATAAAATACAGAAACCGTCGTTGTTATTTTTTAAGCATTAAATTGAAAAAAGCTTTTGTTCTTTCGCTCTTCGCAAATGACAGTAATCGAGTGTGCCTCAAAAAATGCGTCGTTAAAGTGACTCTTAAAGTAATTAAATTTCCAAATAATTAAAACTTCTCTTTGTGTCTGTTTCTCTCCATCCATCTCTCCTCCTACTTAACGAGGGAAAAAAGTCAATCTACACTCGATCCACTCAATAATTCATCATCATCCCGCAAATCAGGATGCAAATCGTGTTATACCGCAGAGGCACGTGCTTAACTCGACAAAGTGAAATAACCGCGATCGAAAAACAGCAGCGGGTTTTTCGTCCCCCCATTGAAAAAAAATATCGCTCAACGTGTTTTCGGCCAATTAAACATTTCCATTTTCAATTTCTCGCCGGCGGTCTGGCTGCGGTCAGCGATCGTTGATTCGTTTATCCGTTCCGCGCTCGATGGTTTTCTTTGTTCTTCTAATTTTCCCTTCTATCCTTGCGACACGCTCGTCACGCTCGTTATCTGTGTGGTGGTGCTCTTTTTTTCACTTTCCCTTTCTTTCTCCTCGTGCTTTGGTACGTTCATTGAAAACAAATTGAAACGTTGCGTGGGGGGATTAATGAATCTCGTAATGGAATATTACATGCTGCTGCTGCGTGGAGTGCGGAATTGTGAGTGGGCGCGCTCAAAGGACTTGAAGATTGTGTTCCATTGTGATAAACTATTTTCCTTTTTTTTTTATTTAAATTATCGATTTGAATGGAGTTTGAAGGCTGCATTTGAATGGAAGAGAATTATAAAAGAATTTAATATAAATGCTTTATATAGGTATGTTTGTTGCTTTCGCTAGATTGAATTTGCACTCCATACGAGCTTTAATTTTTTTCTCGTTCGTTTTCCGTTCCAGCGCTTTTTTCGCTTAGAACTTTTCAATATTCTCACCGTCGAACGTAAAGCAATTAAACTGATATTTGACCGTTTGAACCTGCAAACAATGTCGTTCAGTTAGCTGAGAGTCATCGATTGTAGTTTGTACAGTTATTATTTTCACCGTTTATATTTTTTAGGCTTTATTTAACCAGAAAAATACGTGAACAGAGAATAAATTTAAATAGTTAAATTCATTCATTAATAACATATAGTAGTGTTAAAAAAACAGCATAATATGGAACACTTACGAAAAGATGGCTCTGTGCAAGTATTGTGTAAAGCCTAAAATATTAAACATTTGTAATGTTTAATAAAAGAAAAAAAAATTAAAAAAGCAGGGGGTTTATACAGAAATTCTGTATGTATGTATAGCTGCTGAATTTTAAAGGAAATCTTTTCATAAAGGAAGCACTGCCACTGCATAAACCATCAAGAATCAGGATTTTGTGAAAGAAAAATTATTATAATGACAAAAGAAGAGCAGATCGACGATCAATATACAACCAATCACACGCTAGGCGCGACAATCCGGTTCTACTCGCGCCTCTCGCGGGGATCAGCTCATCCCCAACACGGTGGTATCCGCGGATGAAAGCAGAAAGAGAGAGAGAGGGGGGGGAGAACCTCTCGAGAAATATTGTTATGCAGAGGCTGCGCACGTATCGAGACTCAACGAGTCTCTCGACGCCGGTGCGGCACAACAGCGTCGCGGATAAATATGGAAATCTTGTTGTTTCGTACTAAAACCCTTTGCGAGAGAGGGAAGCCGAGGCATCGACCCCACGGTTCCCGTGTTTATCCCCCCGTGGTTGCTGCTGCTTCTGCTGCTGGAGACGCGACGACGCACTGCAAATATCGGCTAATGTTATACCGAGTATCTTTAGCTTCTACCGCGCTTACGTCCCGGTTTTGTTGCTGGTGTCGAGGCTGTGACGTGTAGTTTTCGGATCGATATTTA
This sequence comes from Cecidostiba fungosa, assembly GCA_900474305.1. Classification (NCBI taxonomy): domain Eukaryota; kingdom Metazoa; phylum Arthropoda; class Insecta; order Hymenoptera; family Pteromalidae; genus Cecidostiba; species Cecidostiba fungosa. Next base: position 40,767 of record UCOJ01000514.1, on the reverse strand, counting down.
TTTACATGGTGACGTTGCAAGGTTATTTCTGACGACAAATTAAAATGTTTATTGTTTTTTAAGCAATTTAAGCTGGGTGCACTCTGAAAGGAAATCGTGTGGGAATAAGCGTTTACGTCATCAAATACATCGCGAATGAGTAGATAGAAGAGGAATATATCGAAGCAAGTAACAGATTTAGGCCAAAGCACTAGTTGGGTATAGGGCATCAGATATGATCATTTTCATTAGTTGCGTAGTCTAAGCGGAACTAAGTAAGTCAAAGTCTCATTCACATAACTAAATACAGGTACATAAGTCTAATAGGACCTTACCGAACACAGTCCGTCGTATATGGCATCACGTGACATAGTTCATTATAAAGTATCATTTTTGAAATGTTAGAAATTGAACCATGTGCAGATGGTGAAATCCAGGCATTAGAATAATGACACTCTGACTATTCCTACTAGTCCCAACTAATCACCCTTTTAAAACTGTATGCGCATATTGGAGTGAATTGAAAAAGTATAAATAATAGAAAGCTATGCATATACTCAGTACAGATGATGCAGCAGTATAGCAGTAAATTAGGTTTCTCAGCTGTACTAAAGGGCAGAGAAAAATCTGATAAGATAAGTCTGCGAGTTCTAGCCAGTCAGTCAGCTCTAGCTCGACCCTTTAGTCTCGCAATCTCTCACCTCTCTCCTCATCTTTTCCCCTCACCACCACTCGAATGGCGACCCGCATAGAAGGAAGAAGAATCGCAAGGCTTGATTGTTTTAGCATCTCTCGCAAAGGCGAAAGTGCTCGAGCTCTCGAAACGCAGAAGGAAATCTCGTTATTCTTTTATCCGGCACTTTTCCTCCTCGAACTCGCTATATCTCTCGAGACAAAACCGACAAAAAGCGCAGGAAAAGAAAGAGGCGCTCTATCTATATATATATGTATGTGTATGAAAGAAAAAGGGGCCGCGGGAAAACGGACCGAGTGAAGAGGCACTGGGGCGCTCTGTACACGTGACACGCACATTAATTATTTTTTCCTCGCGCTATTCTTTTTTTTCTTCTTCTACTACTGCTGTTACTGCCCTTTCCATGGCGCGTCTGGAGGGACGGTATAGTTTGACGCGCGCAGGCGCGTGGAGAGGAAAAAAAAAACTAGGAGTGGAGAGAGAGAGAGAAAGTAGTATTTTTTAGCGACTCGCGCTGCTGCATGTACTGTCTAGACGCAGATTTTTACGAGCTCGAGGCATCTTCCAATTATAAAGAAGTTAGTCGGATGAGATACGGAAAAGAATTTTCATGATTCGAATATTTTTACATTTTCATAATAATTAACCTTGTTTCTTTTTTTTTGTTCCAGGTACGTACAGTTCGAATTCTTGCGTCACGTAAGTAATAACCACAGATTTTGTTATAACATTTCAAAAATTTTGAATATCCATAAAAAAATCAAAATCTTTCGATCCGCCAAATCCAGCTGCAGAATCAAAATTTCCATCGAAAAATCCAGTTCACTCCTTTCTCAAAAAATCTTCATCTCCACATTCTGCTCTTGCTTTCCCACATCCAAGCCCACACACGCTCTCTGATGTATGATTTAACGCCGGTTTTGCGCTACTAGTAGACGTGAAGCCCAGACTCCGAACTATACACTTCCACACTGTATATAAGGGTTTGCACGGTGAAGCGTTACAGTGAGCTCATTAATTTTGTAGCGAGGGGTAGGCGGTGAGGGGGTGGGAGGGACAGCGAGTGCCAAAGGGTGCCTTAACAAGGCGCCAACGCCAAGGCCGCTTTAACGGGCGCGACATTGAGGATCGCGAGGGAGAACCGCTATACTGCGTCTCTCTCTCTCTCTCTCTCTCTCTCCTCGTTTTCGCATTGACATATTTCCTTCTCCTGCGGCGCGACGCTTTTTTCGCGACGAGCATCGGTATTTTGTTACACACGCCATCAGGGCTATCAAGTGCGACGGCGCGCGGCTGGCTTCTTTTCTTTTACGAGGAAAGCTGCCGGAGCGCGCGGTATAAATAAGTGTTGTCAGGGTGTGGGTTTACCTTTTTTAGGGGAGATTCACTTATGTGAGATAGTGTTTATTGAAAATTTGGCAAAGTGTTTTGCTTCCTTCCTAAGGAAGGTTTCTTAAAAAATGTTGGAAATATGTTTTGAGTTGTTCGTAGCCAAAGTACTAAGTTTTTGGCAATGAAAAATGCATCTGAAAAAGTTTAAAATTACCTATCTTTCATTTTACTTTTTACAATTTGAAATCTTAAACTTTGTTTAGATTTTGTGGTTTCTTGATCTTTTTTACAATTATTACTTATAGAAGCGATAATTTAGGTTGAAATGAAGCTACGTACCAATGAATTGACAACGATTTAATTCTTCCTCGCACCAACAAATAAAGTGTGTTCAATCATCACACTACCTTTTCTTTCACTTTACAATCCACCCCGCTGCTCATCTCCTACACAGTGACGATAATAACTTCAACCAAAAGTACCTTATCATTTCAACCCCCTTAAAGCTCAAAAAAAGGCTAAACCATCCCGCCTCTCAAGCGCCTAAATCCACGTTATTTCAATTCACGCGTCATAAACAATCAGCGGAATATCAGCGTTGCGGTACTCCAGCGAGAAAATCCCTTAAAGCTCCAGAGCCTGGGGCAAAGGGAAGCCGGACAGAAATGAAGGATATCGCGTCTCCACTTTCTCGAGAAGAAAAAAAAAGAATCACGCGTCGTCGTCGTTCCTTAGACTTCCGGAGTTACGAGCACAGAGATTACCGATGTAATCGCGGCTGCGCAGGTACAGCAACGGACACCTCTATCTCTCTCGCGATGCAATATAGCCAGAGGGGCAAATAAAAGTCGAGCTTTTACGAGGGTAATCGTCCTCGCGTGCGGTACAAGTGCTTTATGGATTTACGACGCCACGACGAGGGCTGAATTTTACTAAGCGCATTTAGAAATATTTTAATCGCTTGGTTCGCTAAATTAATTTAGTTTTGCGATTATCGTTTAAAACTCAAAATTACGTCACATCAGCCCCATCCTGTATTACGGTATATCCCTTCGTTTCACAACTATATAATCACGTCACGCGATCCGTCGTCGTCCTCAGACCTTTTGAGGGTCTTAGCGCTGATTATCGCGCGCCTTTTCGAGCCTCGAAATAGAGAACGTGCAGCTTTTTCGTTAAAGCGATACATTCTCTTTAAGGAAAATCGATCCGATGTACCGCTGCTGCCACCGCCGCTATTACGTCCTGGAAGATTAGGGCGAAGGATCGCAGAAAACCGCAGCCAGGAATTTGTTGGAAAGAGGAATTTAACATTTTCTTTTTTGCCGGCCGGGGATTATCGAGTAAATTATTGTTGTCGTTTTCTTTTTTTCAAGCGAGAGTTAAGTGGGAAGTGAGTTATGCGCCGTTGCCCCCTAAGGATGGAGTCTAAGGGAGTGCTTTTAACCTTCGGGCTGTAAATAAAAGTAGATTAGTTAAAGCTAGCGTCGTTAAGGTACAGCAATTTCAAAGTAAGATCGAATAAAGCAATACGCAAATCGCCTCTCAAAATTCCCGTAAAATTAAAACGTCAAAAACAGGCACGCAATTATACTCCGAAAAAAAAAAATCCGCTCGAAATTTCAATTTAATATCACACCGTCTGCCGCTACTACGACCCTTTTCGCAATTTTCCATCCCCGACGTGTACACCGCTTATCGATCGTCCGAAAATTCGCAAAATTAACCCGTGGATAGGAAGTTTTACTACGGGCAAGCGGGTACACTCCTGTTAATTTCGCTCGGCGACACTTGAGCCGTCAAAGATAAACTTGGCCTTTCACGGGATCCGTAATGTTGTCGCGAAAACTGAAGCCCTAGCGCGTCTAAATCTCGCCGCATGAGCCGAGTAATCCTCTTTAAAACGGCCCGGAATTAACTTCTTCGGCGCCTTGTTAATTTGCCTCGAGTTTGTAAATACGTGGATCGCTACTGTGACGAAAAATAAAGAATGACGAATTTTAATTATACGCCGAGTAATTTAGGCGAACAACGGGATCAATAGTTTCAGCACGTACACCTCGCGAAAACACGAACCCGTTTTTAAATTAATATTTACAAAATGCAACGAAAATAAAAAAATAAAAACAAAGAAAAATCTCTGGAATAATAACCGACGAAACGTCAGCGGGTAAAATTCGGCCGGGCAACTGTGCCGGCGACACGTTATTGATTCAGCAGAAATTCGTCACCTCGCTGGCTCTGTGTTTATCCATGCAAAATTAAACTAATCGCGAATTCCGTCATGCAAAGCGAAGCGGTTATTAAATCCAAACGCTTCGCGGCCATTAGTCGTTGAGTCGCGCGCGCGAGCTGTGCACGACTGAAAAGCATTTCATCAGCTAACGAAAGAGACAGATGTGCTGAGCGAGTCCCGAGAAAAAGCTGGGATCTTGCTGCGGTGTGAGAATTTTCCTCACGGGGTGTAGGATCCAATTTTAATGTGTAACTCTGCGAGTTCTTTTAGAGGAGATAGATTCTGGCTCTTCGTGATAGATGGTTTTTACATTTTAAAATTCATTTTAATACACGTCATGTAATAAAATGCGAAAAAAAAAGAGAATCGTTCACGCGTTTTTCATTTTTTCGAAAACTCAACTGGAGCGTAACGTTTTTAACCAAACGCTCAAGCGCGATAATCCCATCAACTCGGAAAAAAAAGCTGAAACAACTCGACAATATGATATCGCCTCTACCGCGATGAAATCATGCCCGCATTTCAGACTCTGACGCGTCGCGTTTACATGAAATTTAATTAATCCGAGGAAAATCACGCGTTTAATATATACTCCTTCTGAGCGTATTATACGCGTATGTATCCGGCTTGACGATCTATCAATTAATTAACGCAAAATTACACTGTCTCTGGCTCGACTCGTTTGCTAAATTAATACGGACGTTTCACTCAGCGGTCAACGCTGCACCTGACGCAGACAATGCGTTTCGATATTTGCGGGTCGGTTTACGAAAATTGCTCGATTGAATGCCGCCGTCTCTACTGATTGCACGAAAGCTAGGGTGAACGGCTGATCAGCTGGTCGGTCAATCTGTTCCAACCGGATTAGGTTGAACGTGACGATAAGGAGTTTGACTTTATCTTTCGTTTATATTATAGTTTATTGTTTATTTTCCGATCAATATCTGGTCATATCGTTGCTTTTGTTCGCGTTGATGGAGATGAATCCTTTTAATACAATATGGGTGGGGACTGCGCGTGATTAAGTCGGAAATCATGAATAACATTAATCACCGTCAGCCGTGCTGTCTATGATTCTATGTCGCGTCGTTTAAGATAATATGCATAGAGCATGGTTATCTATGCGCAAAGCAGAACCTCATTATTATAGCTTGAATGATGCTTTACCTGTAATTACACGCGAATATACATTACTCGGAATAGGGGAATTAATTGTTGCCAATAAACTCAAACTGTATACCTGCTCATACCGTAAATATATTCGTAGAATTAAATGCAATTATTAATTCCAATATAAATAACTGAAAATCAGTAGAAAATATTTTGCATACTGACGAGCAATATAAATTACCAATTAATTGATCAACAAACTCATGAAATTCCACTAATTCACAAAGACAGCGTTTGCATGATTATAATAATCGATCAGAAAATTAATTACTATACCGAACGACCATCTCTCTCATTTTCGATTTCCACTTGTCCGTTTCTCTCGAATTCAAAGAGCTCGCGTCTGCGAATTACCGGATATCTTAACGAGTATATACCGTAATTAATACGAACTGCAGATTGAATGGAGGGACTCTCTAGCGTTAGATAGCATCAGCCGAGCTTTGACACACGTATACCGAAAGATAATAGTTCTCCGAAATACAAACCGATCACGAGATTCCCTCGTATGCACTTGACTAAGCGGATCCTATTTATGTACATGGCTTAGCCTTTGATATGGATTCGGTGGTGTATTTTTTAAATTGATTATAAGCTTTTGATACAGTATATATTATATCGAATTTCACCTTAGTTTGAAATTCATTGGTTCTGACTCGATATCGGAGTCAGCCGACCGCATCTACCGGACCGAGTTCTATATATATAACGTTATACCCACATACGCGTTGTATGTGTGCATAAGCAAGTTTCCGCGTGCGGTATAGGCGAGAGAGAAAGAGCAAAAAACTTTCTCCCCTGGCTTGAACTTCTATCATGTTTATTGCTATCGCTTGCACTGACGCGCTGCTGCTGCTGCTGCCGCTTCGCTTCGTTCGACAATAAAATGTAACTGGGTCAATGGTCGAGTTAAAAGTTACTCGTTTTAATGCCGAGTGGAGAAGGGGTTGAGCGAGTCGGGGTTAGGCGGGAGGCTTGACTAGATTTTGTTATGTAATTTTCTAAGATACTGAAGCTCAAGTGGGATAGAGGTATATGAACGTCTCAAGAATGATGAATTGGAGAATTCGAGATATTCTTAAAGCTAATTTTTCTTTAATTATTGTCAAGTAATAAAAGTTTCTTATGCAAACTGAAAGAATATTGCTATAAAGGCTGTGTTACTTGGAAAAGCTCTGTAATTATGCGTTTATTCAAAAATTTAATCTCAACAAAACTCCGCAACTATTTGCATTTCGAGGTCAGATGTAATTTGAATTTAAAATCCGGGCTCATGGTATTTTATGGGCGCAGAATCCGGAATCCGCAAGAACGACAAAATATGAATTTTCGCTTCTCTCAAAAGTCCTTTGGTATAATCTTTATCATTTAAACAGATTTATTCAATAATTGTTGGGTGGAAAAAAGAAATAAACAAACAATTACTTGAAGCTCCGAAAAAGTTTTTTAAATTTAACGGAAAGAATGCACTGTATACTCTTGCTGAAACAATTTACCAATGAAGCAAATAACTCGAGCGTGTACGTGCGCAAGTAACTCGATACTGGAATGGCATCTACTCAGAGGAATCTACTTCGGTAAGTTACACGGCTGGCACCGATTAAATAACGGCCGAGTAAACGAGAACAGCTGCGGAGGTTTGAGTGACTCGAGAGAGTAGAAAGTTGGTGTATCGGGGAAAAAAAAGTAAGAGTAGCTCCGACGAGAGAAGATAGGAACAAGATATAGAGAGAGCAAATTTTGTAACATCCTTTTCAAACTAAAATCGAACTAATGCTATAAATATAAACTTCTATTTATACTGTATTCAAATGCATTTTAAATCAAGTAATACATGTTTTAAATTAAACTTGGAAGTGCATCTTTTCCAAAATTAGAACAGAGCAGCCAAAAATACACAAGCGACGAAAAAAAACGCAAGGAAGGAAGTGGGTCAATTTACCCGATCCGTTTACCCATCGACTCATGATCGAAAAACGATCGAGTCTCGGCAGGACGGAGCCTTAGTCCGATAATCTGTTTCTTCCCAGCGTAGCTACTATATACGCCGCCCACGCATTTCTTTCTGCCTGTCGCTTCCTTCCTCTCGCAGGTCAAAACTTTCCTTCGGCCGCCGTCTCTGATAAATATTAACCAGTCGCAAACTATATGAAACTTCCTAAGTCGTGGAGAGGAAAAAAGTATAAACGCCGTTGAATTTTATTAGAAATATAACGGAGCTTTTTGCTCGACGTCTGACCATAAGCTTGGCTCTTCTACTCGTGGAATTTATTTTTGCATTACGGAGGTAAGTTTCTATGAAAAAGAAACTCTCGGATGGACTCTGTCCGAGCTCATTTCCTCGGCGTAATCGAATACACTAACAAAAAATCGACTACCCTCATGAAAAAGGAAAGCTCGAAGAAGAAAAAAACCTTATCGCCCATTTCCTTTCCACATCTTATTAAAACCATCTCTCTCGCGCGACGCCCCTCGTATTAAACGATCGACGGATATTTCCTCGCGCGCCCGTACCCTAACATCAGTATACCTTCGTCGAACTCGAGGAAATTCCATTTCCTCTCCTCGGGCTTTCCAGCAAAAATTGATTCGCTTTAACCCTCTCCCAAGCACACGTTCCGCGACTCGGAATCTGACAAGGCGCCTCGAAATCCGCGCGAAAGGGGACCACGCTGAGATTACAAGCCATTGTTTCGAGCCTCTTTGTCTCGCACTTTTCTGGACGATGCGAGACCAGCCTCTTCTTTGTTCTCCGGGCTGCTGTTTCTTTGTTTTTCGGAGCTTTTTGTTTTTTGACGCCCTTCGCGTTGCTAATGTTTTGCTTTGACGAGAAAGAAGCTTCTCGCCGTGCTATAAATAATTTCCTCGATTCGAAATCTTTATCCCCTTCGAATCCCCCGACGCAGTAACCAGTTCGTCGCATCGCATTAGTGACATTCTGATCGGCTGGCTCCGCTTCTGTTTTTATCCGCTCGTCTCATCCCTCCTTGGATGAGGGAGAGCGCGACCTTCGTCATAATCTTTCAGCCACGTCGAGGAACTTGTCGTCGTGTACGTCGGCTTTGTTCGGTAATCCATGGATTCTAAATGAATTTCACGGCGTCTTTATTCGCTGCCGAAACAGGGTGTGGGTTTTATACGTTTTTCTTCCTCGCAGTGACGCTGATTAGATCGATGGAAAGGGGGCGCTGCTGTGTGTGTGCTTGAAATTTCAATGGTGCGCGAATGATCTTACAATTGGCTTTTCGACGTATAACTACACCATAAGCATGTTGGGTATTCCAATTAAGAGAGTATATAAACAGACACGCGCGAGAGGAAAACTTCACCTACGAACAAAGGAAAGTTGTCCGGGGACAAGAGCATTCAGGTACACACGATACTCGGACTGGCCGTCGCCAATTTAGCCTCAGCGAAAAAAGAGAAAGCAGAGAGAAGCCGTCTCAACAGCGGCGGTAAAGATCGAACTTCGCGCTGCTGCTACTGCCTCTCCAACAATAAGACAGAGCGAAGGAGAAGAAGAAGAAAAAGAAAAGTTGCTCGTCGTTTCGTGAAAGATCGCGACTTTGAAGTCGACTTTTGCGACGCGCCATCGGCGTAGTGAAATGACGACGACGACGACGTTGGCAAAGCGAGCGAATTTTCTCTTCCGGGAGGAAACTTTAAGTAAATGTAAACTGTTTCAAGCTCGACTTGATACAATCTGCTCCGCTGGCCTTGTTCTTTCTCCTATTCTCCGAGTCGTCATCTGCCTCTTCAGACTCGCGCGCAGCGTTTATATACGCTTTAATGGACTTTGTCATGATAAAAGAGGACGTTGGCTTTGCTCGATTGTTTTACTTTTTCCCCTCTGGCTTTTGGCTTTCTTAATGAGGCGAATGTAACGGTATCCCGCTGTTTAGAGAGACGCTAATGACCTCCGCGCGTGCAATTAAAAATTCAATCGTAAAAGCTCTCGAGTTTAAAGTAGAGAGATAAAACCGTTTCAGAGCTTTGCATTAGCCCACATCGAAATCCCGGCTGATGAACCACAAGCTATACTCGCGTTATATAAAATTTCCATGCTCGGGAGTGTATCCGCAAACAAAGCCGTGTGGTGTACGGCGGTGACGGCAATCCACGCGATGGCCCGATTAAAGCGGCGGCCGACTCAAAAGTCTGATATCCCATTCGCTCGGGGTACCATTTCGTTTTATAGTCCGGGACACCATATGCATAGCAATAATCGTGCTCTTCTTTCTGCTACGCGCAATTGCTCTCTCCCTTTCCGCGTGGAGATGTAGTCGGAGTAGTAGAGAGAAGCTCTCTTCTGTGGAGAGTATGTATAAAGTCGATCCTACCCGCGAGACTACATTCGACTCGATACGCGCGATCGTGCATGTATAAAAGCTTGGCGAAAGAGAAAGAGAGAAGGGGGGGATGGTCGAGAGGCTCTTGATTGCATTGCAAGATTATCCGGTTCTTGGCTATGAATTTAGGAGTGGCTCTGGAGATGAGAGAGTTCCATTATGTATTGTAAAACTCGGGGGGCAATTTCTGTTTGGGGTTATTATTTAATGCCAAGTGCTGGAGACAGGCAAATGAAGAGATGATACTCTGCTGTGGTAAAGCAGTCGTCGATCGTGAGGTAAAGATCCACGATGGTTATTAATGGATCTTAGTGCAAGATATTGAGATATACGGGTACTTGAAGTACGTTTATTATGATTTAAGTATCTGACTCGGGACATCTTGCCAATACAATGGCACGTGAATTTACAGCTTCTTGTTGAGGAGAACCGATAACAAATCGATCAACGTTTTATCTGTAATCACTTAATCCTTCCCTTTTTCAATAAAATCCGATGGCAATTAAAAACACAAAAGATAACATCGGAAAACGTCGTCGGCCTCAGCCTAAAATTAAAAACCCATCAAGTACAGGCTACTAAAAACTGCCTCACGTCCACGCTAATCGAACTCGAAACTTTAGCCGCACCAATCGTATAGCCACACGACGACGGCAGGGTAATTCTTCTCGTCGCACAAAAGACCATAGGAGCGACGCGCTTTATGCTCCAGCCGAGCTTGACACGTCGCTTAATCATTCGGAAGCCAGAGTAAGAGGAGGAGGAGGAGGAGGAGGAGGAGCCCTGCCTCGTAATTGCATTCCAGAACCGGGGGAAAATGAGCCTCCTTGGTGTACACGCGCCGGGTATTCCGTTATCGATTCTCCGCCGCCTCCCGAGTGTCAATAATCAAAGCCTCTCGTCCTCGGCCAGGTGTGTTTGTGTGCGAGTTTATACACATCAGGCACACACGTACAAACTGCACACAGGAAGAAGCGCCGCGAGAGACGGCAATTAAGATGGCGCCACTGCGGCCGAGCAACTGTTCGTTATATCGAGCAGGATGATACGGCCACTTGCCAGGCACTGGGTCACGTGGATGTATAGTGTGGAGTGTATATAAGGGAGTGTGTTTTGCGCCAGCCGGAAAGCAATGCGTCCTGGACTGGTATCTCCAACGCTGATCGCATGCCGTTGGTGGGGGGAGGGCTGAAGGTATATCGTGTAGTATAGTAGAGGCTGGAGTGTCACGCGAGAGCAATTCGTCGAAAGGGGCGATGGAAAATAGGTTGCGCGATATATATCGAGCTCTATACTTGTTTGTATCAATTATTTGGTCTCGTAATCAATGTGGAGCAGTAAAAAATCGATGCCGATTCATCGGCACGTAGCTTCCACCATACTATTTATCTTTATTAATTATTACATGTTGACTTATTATTAACATTTTATATTAAATAATGGAAAATTTACTGTAAAAAATTTGAAATGAAAAACAAAAATATTGGTCAAATATTGATATTTATGTATTTCTCACGACATCACGAAACACCGCAGTTGATTCGCCATCGAATCCCGTTTGTTGTCTCGCCTCAAGGAGGCTCACAGCTCCTGTTATACTCGTGTTTTACGGCCACAATCGAGAGGACGTGCGTCAGACGCCGTCAAAGACAGATGCCTCCTCGCCGCTGTCCTGTAAGACCCTCCGTATATGTATTGGCTGTATCCCTTCTGCTATGTACATGCATCAGTATAGGCAAGACAAGATTGGCACGCGGCGCGTTGTATAGTGACCATAACGGTGCTTATATGCGCCCCACCCATGCTGTGATGAATCAGCCGTAGAACAGAATTTGTTCGTTTTAACGAGAGTATAAGTAGTCATATTCGCTTTTAGTCAGACGCACGTGAGTATAGCTCGATTTAGGTACACCGCTCTTCACTTTCACCAAAAGAATAATGCAAAAGTCGTGTTCCAGCATACTCTATCGACCTCGTTAAATCAGTTTCTTGAATTTCCTGCTAAATTCGCTTCCCAAAACAACCAACAAACGGCGCAACGACAAAAACCCCGCGCTGTATACGCGCGTATACCTACGGTTAATTCGATTGGGTTCTACTACTCTATCGCGATCTTTGCGCAAGAGGAGAAATAGGTCGGCATTGCTGCAGCACAAACACACCCCCACACACTTGTGAAACAATGGTATACGTACGCTCGGCGTGTCATGCACGTATCCGGGATAAATATTCTCGGAGATCGACAGAATAGCCTCTCTCTCTCTCCCCTTCCGTTCGTATAGTGTTCGACGACGACAACGAGCCAAGCGGAATGGGGTTAATGCGATTTAGGAAACGGGACGAGCACACGCGGGATTCGCCGGTTCCGAGAGGAAACTACTCGCGTCGCGCGAAATGAAGTGCATCTCACTGCAGAGTAGTAGTAGTAGTAGTCCTCTCGCGAAACTACGTTAGTTTTTTCGACTCGTTCTTCAAAAGAGAATAAAAAAACGTATCTCCTCGATTAATTCAAAGCGCAAACCGCGCGTTCGTAAACATCGCCTCTCTCTCTCGGCAAAGCTCTCGAAAATAAGAGAAAATTGTTTAAACCAACAAGTTCCACACTATACTGGCAGCAGCAGCAGTGGATTTACGCGGGTGCACTCTTGGAATGAAAAGGCTAAGCCAAGAAAACGAAGCTGTCCCCGCAACGTGACCTCGCATACGCGCTGCTTTCACTAAAGAAAGTGGCCCCGGCCAGTGAAAACATTATCGGTACAAAGCGCGCCGGATGTCTTTCGGCGAGTCGAGGACGTGCTCAGCCTTATACGCGCTCGTGACAAACATACCCCCCGAGCTTGCGTTTACTTTTCGAGTTCGACTGCTGCTGCTGCTGCTCTGACTTGATTGAAAATAATCCACCGCTGCCGTGCCGTTGAGATAATAAATTCGAAAATTCAATCTATACTCATATTCATCATTGATAAAAAGCTCTCGCGACGGCCACATTTGGCAAACACTCGCGGTGATCATAATTGAAAGCTCGAGAGATAATTCGATCTCGTCGCCAAGACTCAACGAAGAAAAAAAGAGAAAGAACAAGTCGTCTCGTACTCTCTCTCGTACAAATCGAATTAAAAGTTAAGGGAGCGACCGGCCGAAGAAGACCTTGGACTTTGGCCGGCCGCAGACGGCGAGAGCCGTGACTTATTGGCCGGGCGCAGCAGTCGGCCGCTGTAAAAACACAACCCTCCGGCAGCAGCGGCGGCGGCGAGTTGTTTCAACGTGTTTTGTCAGGGCTCGGCTCGTTTACGAACTTTCCGCCTCTCTATCGAGTTCCTGCAGAAGTCGAGGAGCCTTTTCGTTTGCCGCATTTTTTCGCGCGCGTCGGAGAAGAAAAGCCAAATAAATACTCGGGAGAAAGAAAGAGAGATTGAATCTTTATTATTATTTCATTTTATATATGAATTTCACCGATCACCTCTATCAGAAAATTCTATTTCATTATACCATCGATTAGAATCCCAGCACCTCTCTGTCTCTCTCTCTCTCTCGAGACAAAATCGCTCAAAGGAAGCAATAAAACCGACTGACGCATACCACTCTTTAAAAGGAGAGCCGGCTGGCGTTCACCTTTGACGCAATTACTCACTCTTCCATTCTCCGGAGCAGCGTTATAGTAGTAGTCGTCGTTCCTGTGTGTGTGTGTTTCGTTATTCGACGCGCAGCTACGCCATAAGCACGTATACACGCGGTGTAGCAACGATCGCGTACGTGACGACGAGGATAAACGGTGCTTCCACCGGCACCGGAAGAAAGGGACCGAGTGTCTTTCCGGACGACGACTCTCGAGATTCAAAAGACGTACGTACGCGTATGGGAAAATTATCCGTCGGTCCCTATACTCTCGTCGTGTGTCGTTATACCCGCGGAAGACCAGAGAGGAAAGGGCTGTGTGTGTGAGATTTCGCGATAACTGTAATTCTGAAGGGTGTCATTGACGACTCCATCACTGATCGGGATATAGAGATTTTTTTTCTTTGCGTGGAGTCATAGATGTTTATTTCGGAAAGAGACTATCGTCATAATAGCTACGAAAACGTTCACTCGGATTAAGTTACTCATGCCTCCGGCGAGTAGACAAAGAAAGAAAAAATAACAAACCCCTGCGAGCAGTAGACTGTCGGAGAGAAAAAAAAGGATGTAGAAAGCAAAGGCAACGAATAAGAAAGAAAAGCTGGCGACAAGCCTCGCGCGGGGATTCAGTTTCGCGACGTGCCTTGCGACCGGGATAACCCTTATATTACAAGCATAGACGCACACACTCGAATGCAAATTAGAAAACCTCCGCCAAAACGCTTCTCCGAGGCCAAAAACAACGCCACGGGGATCCTTCGTATATAGGAGTGTGTCCGGGATTACTCGGGCAAAAAGAGCCCGTCGAGTGCGTAAATCTTCGATACGAGAGAGAGACTGCTCTATTTCGCCGAGGGAAAATTAAATTCGCCTACTCGAAATTTTGCAGGGAGAGCAGGAGATGAAGAAAAAACGCCGCAAGAAATTAACATACAGGGCGGGCTTCGGCTATATTTGGATTTACGCGCGGGAAATTTGGTTTATTGCGAGTTGGCTACTGCTTTTTTGAGACTATAAGGTAGATTTACGATGCAAGTGAAATAGCACGAATCTTCTAAAACGAAACAAAGCTCTATAGTAGCGACTCCGAAATACTTTCGACAAGATTATACCTGTTGCCAGGATCGGCCTCCCTCAAACTGTTTATTCTATACTCTGTTTGGACTCGTCCGGGTATTTACTTGTTAGTTCTAGGCAGTGGTGGCAGAAGAGCTGCAAAGCAGCAGTATAGCGGCCGCCGGTGCAAACACGACCCGGCCGTTGAGTAAAGCCAATTTAAGACGGGCGCCTCTGTCACAACTCTCTGGGATTCTTCGCGCCGCGTTTTATCGCGAGTCTACACCGCTGCACTAGCATTATGTGTTTGTACACGAGGTGTAGTTGTATTGTTTGCCACAAGAGGGTTGAGCTATTAGGCTGATTCTGAACGAATCAAAGCGATCGATAGTTATTTTCGGAGAGATGTTTCTGGCAGAATTTTTAACATTTTTTTTTGTCCTTCCTCGTTGGCTGAACGGAATTTAAATTTAAATAGCTTCCAGTTTGGAACGAGATTGCCGACATTCAAATCCGCTGGAAGCAATCTAGTCCGGCGGTGTAACCTGATTTTTATACGTAAATTCAAAAACTACACGCTGTGTACTCTATTTCGAGCGTGAATTACAAGACCTGCGCTATAATAAACAGTATAATTAACTTGGGTTGTTTGATAGATCGAGTATTAAATCAGCTTCAGTCGTTGTCAATTTCAGAAATAAGAAACTCGGAATAATTCCAGTGTCTCTCACAGACATTGCCTAAGAGGACTCACACATGCACACACATAGCATCAGTTCGACCCCCCGCATAAACCACGGAGAGTGAGAGCAGACTCCAATTCCGGGGAGGCGCAGTCAGTCGGTGTTCGGTTTGGCTCGGCGATTCGCATCGCGTGTCCGAAAGAAATACCGGCCGGCAGCTCTGGGATATGGGATGGATGTAATGTTATGGTACGTTGACCATCACGGCTCATGTGACGCCGCAGCTGTGTGTCTATATAGGTATAGCCTTCGCTCTTGATCCTCTATCACCGCGGCTCCGTGAAAAGAGAGTGGGGGAGTGATGTAATGCCGTCGGGATATGTCGAGTGGCAAAAATGAGATATTGCCGGTGTAAATTGGGAATTTCGAAATTTCGAATTGTTGCTGCTGCGATTGGTTCATCAAAAAGCCAGATCGTTCATCCTTTGATGGTGATGAGTTTCGCTTCCGTACGATTTGTGCTGGTAAATTGTACTCGTGCAAAATGTAAAGTGGATTTGGTTATTGAATTTATTACTATGGAAAATTTCAACCATTGCATAATTGATGCTTCATTTAAATTCAATACTCGTTCCGATGAAAATTCATGCTAAAAGTGCAAAAGAAAGCTCCACTGACAATAATGTAAAGCGAGTCTACTGAATTTTTCGAAACCGTTCATAGACTTGCAAAGGAAGTCCTCTCGGTGTTCCGTGGACGGAAATACATTTTTAGTCCGGGATCTAGGCGGCGGAAATTCATGACATCAGGAGCATCGGAGCTTATCAAGAGATTTAAGTTTCCGTCAGTTCATACGCTGAGCAAAGAAGTGGTAGCGGTAGATGTATACACAGGAGAAAAGATGTGAGAAGAGATTAAGAGCGCGAGAACTGCTGGAAGTAGTCGATCGAAGAGGATCAAGAAGGAACAGAGGAGAGCTGATCAGAGGATTGAAGCTTTAATTGAGAACTAACTTCAGAGAGTTCGGTACAGACTATTCTCCAACATTTGAAAAAATTTTCTAGAAAGAATAATTAATCCACGTAGAATTACCATAAGCGCTTGCGAGAGAATGGTTTCGTAAAAAAAGGCGACTCACAACAGAATGCGAGCTTAATCCTGTATTGTAAACCTGCGCAGGCATGACGACAAGCGCAAGTTTTCTGCGTAGCGCTTTGTGCGTTGCTCAGACTTTCTTCCTGCCTCTTGTCTTGGTCTTCCCTTTTTTTCTCCCTCGTCACTCGGTCTTTCGGTCCACCGTTCATAAATGGACTAGATTGTACTAAAGGCTAATCCGCTGCACGCGCGCGCGGGAATAACCCGAAACAAGAAACAAAACCTCGTCGGTCGCTGGCTCTGTATAGAGCCACTGATTAAACCGTCCGCTAGACAATAATTTCTTTAGTACCGTTTTGTGCTGAGTCTCTCCTTTTTTTGTCTTGGGATTGCGATTGTCGTCGCGTCTTAATTTTTTACTCGCCTCGCTGGTTTCTTTTTTTCTGCTGGAAATGTCCTTTTTGTGCTTTGAGATTTCTATTGTGGATCGTACTGTGGAGGTATTTGAGCTTGTAAATATGAAAATGCGCTTAAGGGATGAAAATTTAAACAGCTTCTTAAAGCGTTATTGTTCAAATGAGCAATACACGTAATTTCGTGATAACGTAAACAATCAAGACTTTAAACGTCGTTTTTGTACATTTTTTAATAATTAAAATTCCATATTCTACGATAACAGCTCGTGTTCGAATTATTTGCCTTCCTTATTTCCCTACTTTACATAACGTCACGCGGTCGCATGTCTGATTGGATGAAGTGTCACGCGAGCAATTATATTATCGCACTTTTTCTCGTGTACATTATCGCCGCTCCCATTATAAATTTTCTCGGAAAATGGAGTAAAATTCCTCTCGTCTAATTATCATGCAATGCATATACCGTTGTTATTATCGCTGTAGTTACAGAAAAGTTTTAACTTGGTATAAAAGCCAAATTGTTCTAGCTGCGCTCGATAATAGCAACTCAAAAGCTGTTTAAACGTAAATGGTTCGCGTAAAAATTATTTATAACTCGTTTTAACACAGCAACACAGTTATCCTCCAAAATTAGATTTAGTTTTCTGTCACGTCTATAATATTTCAACTGCGTCACTACGCTGAAAATGAGCCACTGGCTTCCTCTCGCGTATCTCGCATACAGCATCATAAGTTACGTATTTATCGCGGCGTATCCCGAGTCGCCGTCATACGTCTTCCACATGACACGCCTCAAGCCCTTTCCACAACACACCAAAAATATCAATACCAACTCTCTTCAGTCCAACGTCTTCATCGAAATATTTTTGAAAAACGCCACAGACTTTCGTTTATCGAACAATCCTATCACAACTCCACCACACGTTACAACGGCATATACACAGTAATAACTCTCGCAGCGTATCTGCATACTCGCCGTTGTGGAAAGGCCCGTATAGAGGCAGCAGCAGCAGCCGTAGCGACAAACACATCCCAGCGCATCTACATACGCGTCGCGTGGCCGGGACATTGTTGTGCTCGCTTCGCGGGAGCTACTCTGCACTTTACACGACTGCGCGTATGTATATATATATATACATATATACGTATACTTACTTACCTCGACGCGAAACGAGGAGGATGAGCGCGTATACGTATACGGGGTGGCAGTGCATTTTCGGTGACGTCCTGACAGCAGCAAAGGCGAGAGCAACTTTCCAAGAGGGTAATGAAAAAGTTGAGACGTTATTTTTAACGGAGACGGATGGATTAAGTTTCGTGCGTAGTAGTTTGGCAAATTCTTCTCCTTTTTTTCTCTCACGAGAGAGTTCATTCTGTTGAGATGTTGTCGCGTGGAGTCGAGAAAAGAAAGCGGTGTATCTGACCGTGCGCTGAGTTTTCTACTTGCGATGATGTTCCACGGTGTTAATCGTTGGAGGAGAATCACCCGGTATGTGAGGCATATAGTGCCGTGCGTCACGAAGCACATCCCGTTTATATATATCCAGCAGTCTCGCAGACACGCCAAAGCGAAGACACGACGCATGCATGATTCCGACGTGAAAGCTTTCGAGCCGATACGGCAACTTTGCCGCGCTGTAGAGCTTTCAGAGAGAGAGTAGCTTATATTAATTTTTAATCAGACCTAGTTTTACAGTTGTAAAATAAACAATGGTTACTCTACTCTCGTCTGGACGTAAATATGCAAGACCTATACGAACTAGATTTACTCGTCAGCACGAAAAAATGTACGCATTCATAAAGCTACCGCAGCCCTTTCTATACTGCTTCTCCGCCAAAAAAGGCCGAATAAATAAATTAACACAGCAGCTCGCGTCGTTAACGTTTACTCAGAAAGCCATCTGTCCGCCTGGGCATTACTGCTCCTCTTGGAGAAAAGAAGAAGGCGCAAAAAGAGCAAGCGAAGTGGCCGTAGAGGAGCTGCGGCCACTGTGTTGTCGGGGAGAGGCTATCATACATTTATTTATGAAGTACTATGAATAAATGGATGTTGGCCTTTTTCTATCCCGTCGTCTCGCGGAAGGGGTTATATGGGGGCTGAGAGAGAGAAGGGAAAATAATGAGCGGCGCTGTTATAGCGCGGCCGAACATAATGGCCGATTCGCTCGCGCGACTATCTTGTCGGATCCATTATTTTCGGGGCCGTCGGGCGTCTCGATTTTCTCACCTCTTTTTCCCGGACTTGAAGGATGATTCACAACTGCATTGCGTCTTTTAGTTCAACTGGAGTTACTTTTGGACCCTTGTCGATTTATCAATGTTCTTCTTGTTAACCGTCTATTTAAAGAATTATAACAAATAACTTCACTGCAACAATTGAAGTTTTCAATGATATTTTAAGCTGGGCAGTGAAGTTCAAAGGTTTGTGAAGGCAGCTTGAAGTGAATCGAGAGAAACGAGAAGATAATGCTACGAACAGGTATTTATTTTCTCCGAGCTGAGACAATGAATGTGCAAATCTCAGCCGGAAGAAAATGAGAAAATTACGTTCCGCTGGGGCATTAGCCTTTGATGCAATCTTGGCTTTTGTCATTTGCTCCGTATCCAAATGCCTGCAGACTGGATTAAACTTCGCACTGACATTATTAAACGGTGCATAAGGAGGTAGAGGAAACGGAAGGTTGAAGTATTTTAGTGTTTTGAGACTAGACTATCTTTTTCATTTTTAATTTGATGAAATAAACTTCGTATTTTAATTGATGAGTTTAATTATACAGTAGTCCGCGATTTAACGAGCTATAGTTTTCTTGCATCCAGACGACGACAGATAACAGGGCCTCCACGGCTCTAGGATTCAATGAACGAGCGATTTTTACTCGATTCATCAAACTAAATTAAAATACCTGTAGCAGTCATTGAAGTAGATCGTAATCTCAACAAAAATGAAACAGCATAGAGGCCAGTAATAACGCTCTAAAAAATGAGCTGCTGCAGTGTGTCTCGGAAGTCAGGAGGGAGAGAAGCCAAAGGCGTATAATACGAAAGAAGAACGAGAGGAGAGAAAAACTTTGAAGTAAGCGTGCCAGTGATAAAGGGATATTGTTCGCCGGTAAGGCGAGCATGCGCGTGTGTGTATACTAGAAGCTAAATGGACGGATAAGCTTGGAAAGAGAGAGAGAGCCAAGTTCTGAGAGGCGCAGACGGTGCCTTCAGTGGCTCACAATTTCGCGCGAGCTGCACTAGCTCCTGCAAGATTGAGAAGCACTGCGAACTTCAGCCAGCCGAGAGGACTTTATTGGCTTTTAAGACGGGCGTAATTAAAATGTAAAGGGTTGTCAGCCAGCCCATCCTTTGCGCCCCTTTCGCTCAATCTCACTCGCATTGCACTATGGAAGGAGTTGAGAATTCTGGGTCTTGCTTGTTGTACGGATAGTCAGAGACAGGAAACCACTCGATTGTTCTTATGTTGATTTTTTCAAAATTACATTTAAAAGGTGTAAACTTTATGATGTGATTTTGTTTCTTACTTAAATTAGTATTTTTAATGCCCTTGTGATTGTAACTTCAAAAAATGAAATTTCTGATTTTTCAATGATTTTTTATATTTTTAAAGATATTTTTATTATTATTACGTAAATATAAAGATTTTAATATGATCAGTAGGTTTTTATCTGAAATTAAAATCTACATCTTCAATTAAATAGAAAAAAGCTGCAATTTAGTAACTCGGTATAGTTAAATCTTAATACTTAATGGATTGTAAAATTCAAATGTACAGAATTAAAAAACTTTATTTAAAGATTTCTCTGTTTATACAAGATGCAATTTTGAACTTCATTTAAAATTTTCAAAGATAAATGTCCCATCGCACAAGAAATAATTAGCACACGCTATTGTTATCAAGAAACCCATTGTTATCGTTCAATTTTTCATTCGTTCCCTTCGCGAGAAACAAGCGCGTTATTTCTCGTCGCTCTATACACCTCTACACGTATCCAATAAATATCGAGGATCGGCCGGGAGAGGAGGCTGCGCTCGTATATACAGCGCATCGATGTTGTACGGCCAGTGCGGCGTGTCTCCGGCTTTTATGTGCGCGATCCTTCGCTTGTCTGCCGGACGGCGAATCACCGCCATCTTGTTGTTCGCCGTCACCGCAGTGTCCACCTCTCTTCCTCTTCATATTTACTGTATTTTCCTTTTGACCTCGCCAGGTATTTTTTTGTTGTTGTTGCGCTGTCGGTTTATGGCGGAGGGCCGATTTTAGTATTTTCGTATCTTTATGGGTCTGAGGAACTTTTTCCTCTGACGGCTGAAGTTTTGATGAGGACGACGGTGCATCCGGAGGTACTGCGGATATCTGCAAGGCTTTTGACTGTAAAATAAGTGTAAAGCTACGAAATTGGAATTCGAGGATGCTTTTTCAGATTTTTATTTTATAGATGTCAATAAATAAATTTGTTGACCTTCTTCTACATTAAAATAAAAAAAAAAAATTGTTAGTTGTAGTTTGATAGCTACGCTGGAAACTCCTTGGCTAAAATATTGTGTCAAAAAAACCTGAAATTCGCTGTATTTTAGCTAATCAGCTGCACCACGAATTGGTTGAAACAGTCTCTCAGTTTTAGGTGAATTTTTCTACCAAACGGTGCAGATGTCGTGGCAAAACGTGTACAGAAGGTCCAGGAGCAGTGTATTATTTTACTATACTCAGGAAATATACATTTTTGGTTTTCATATAGTAAATTCTATTGCTTATACATATCTATGGTTGCCATACTGCCTCCGATGGACTCTCTGTAAAAGCGAGAGGGCGACAACGCCATTTGGCGGAAGGGTAAACCTAGCGAGGTTGTCACATGGATTTTTGAATACTTACTAAAAATGTAAATTATTATGAAAATGCATATTTATTTATAATAAAGTTCAAGTCGTTCGGATCGTGTAAAATTTTAGAAATAGATTTACGGACTAGTACTTACGGACCAGTAAAATCTTGGAGCTAGATTTTTTCTATTGTAAACATAACAGCACGTAACAGAACGACAATAACAGCACGTATTGTCGTTCTCTACAAAAACTATCACGTTTCAAATTTTTTTTTTAATTTTTTTTTTAACTTAGAACGCACGCTAGACTAGCACAACACAAAATTTACTGCGAAGAGTAGTACAACTCACGCACTTGCCACGAAAACTAGCACAACTCCAAGTTTTAACAACGATTTCTATCAAAATTTCCAGATTTTTACATAACTTTTATTGTCAAAGTTTTTAAATTCACAATTTTCAATTTTTTATCAAATTTTCAATATTTTCTTTTCCAAGTTAAATAGCGCTTTTTACAAACATTTTTCTTAATTGTTGACTTTTTTAAAACTATTTAAAAAAATTTTCAGAACTTTTAGATTTGTCTGTATTTGTCCACCCTTATTCTGGGTCTTCTCTTATAGCTGGTTAAGTCCCAGGTCCTCCACCCCCTTTTTCATGATAAATGAGAGACGGCGCCGACGCTTTAGCAGACAGGGGGCGGAGAGTTTCATGGCAATATACAGTATAATTATAGGCCTGTTATAGTGCAGAGTTATCCGTTTACACAGGTCCTATATTCTATTGATGCAAGTATACGCGTCCAAATACTGAGGGATTTATTACTTGAGTTTTCCAGATAGAACAAGCAATTGGAAGATCAGTACTCGTAATCTTTAACTTTTATGCATTATTGAGAGGTCAGCAATTTGACGCTTAAATTAAACTTATACCTGGAAATATATAGGCCTACCTGTTAGTGCGCCGACCTGAACCTACGCTCAACTCACTCACTTTAATCGGGGCCACCGGACTACCGAGAGTAAGAGAAAGTGTCCCCACTCTCGGGAGGTGGATCAATCCGTAACGGAGGGGAGGGGATAGACGGGCATCGTTAGCCTAGCTGACGGACCGAGAGAGCTTTAGTTGACAGTTGAACAGCAGCGCTCGATGCGAACGGTTCCCTAACGGAGGACAGTTTTTGTAAAGAGCGTAACGTTTGATTCGTTTCAGTATCTTGTTAGTGTTAAATCAGTTTATTATAATTTCGACTTGACGTGAATTCACTGCACGTGACGTCACTGCACTGAATAAATATTACGACTTAGTGAGTGACAAAGTGTACAAAAAACGTTCTAACTATTTTGCCAGCAAATTTGTGCCCTATAGTGAACAATGAGTCAACAAACCACCAATGCAATTGAGAAATCGTTTGTCATCAAGGAAATGTCGAGCACTGACTTTTCTTATTTCCGAAAGATGCTGCCGTTTTGCCCGAACAAAATAATGATATGGTTCGAGCTTGTGGAGACGCTGATGGCCGAATTGAAAATAGACAAAGACGAATCCATGTTTAATTTTGTGATTGTGATGCTTGGCGAGGACTTCCACTTAGTAGCAGATGTTCTGTTCGATCCTCCAAGGACGTCAAGAGCCACATCTCTAGGTTCTCACGCGATCGTCAGAGTAGAATTCGCACAAAGACTGCCAAGCTATTGAAAAAGAACACGATGGCTTCGAGAATGTCCGGTGCCAGTTTGATCAGCCGTCCTCCAAGTCACCAACGATCCACCAAGCTCTTCAAACTTTCTTGGAGATACGATTTTCGGACTGCAGCCAGAATTATCAAGTGATGATCAACAACGCAAAGATATTCTGCGAGATGTTGAACACGTCGAAAATTCGTCTTACAGACTATATCAAGCAATATAGGAATGTGGACGATGGGACTTTCCAGCTGCTTTACAGAGGTTTGCTCATCTAGTGCGACCGGTCAGTCGTTAGCCCTGGAGTAGCGCATCGTCATGATGTCAGCAAAAGCACGGGGAGAACCTGGCTGGGGATAGCCTATCCGATTATCGTCAAGCAGTTCCATACAAATAAGAACTTCGGCGTCAATCTGCCCTCCGCGGAAGGATTGATGTATCTAACTGGTTTCACCAGGTTTTTAGAGATACTGAAGTGTGATATCGGCGCCAAGCAATCGCCGATTTGGAAGATGTCGCAGTACTGACCTACCCTCAAACACGGATGAGCCTGTCAATAACATCAGTATCAGGAACAACTATCGGCCGATGCTCAGCGTCAATGTTCCGATACGAGTAAAAGAAGCACAGACGGCGGAGTATGAAGACTATCCGGAGGTGTATTGGATTGACATTTTCAGCATATTTGTACTATTTTCGAGTATTTTAATCTTTTTAATTTTATTGTCCAAAGAATAAATTGTTTTATTTAATTATATTGAAAATTCAATCCTGTTTAAACATTTTAATATTGAACCTAACATAGATTAATAGCAAAGCCTTCACCGAACATTTTTAGATGTCGGAGTGTTTCACTTTCCTTAAACGCAGATCAGCAGTAACAACGATGGACCGATGCTTAGTATCAATGTTCCGAGACGAATAAAAGAAACAGATAAGGTCGAGTATAAAGACTATCCGTACGAGTACTGGACCGATGTTTTCAGCGTCTTTGTACTACTCGATCGTTTAAAAAGCATTTGTAGTGTTTTAGATGTAAATGCAATTAAAACACAAAGAACGAATAATATAGCTCTGACTTCTATTTGTACAGTATAAAATGCCACTTATGTTGCAGAATTCAAAAAATCGTGGCGTCGCCACCTATCGGCGTATTTGAGAACTCATCTTTCTGTTCTCAATGTGTCGAACTTTTCAACGTTTTTATATAGTTAACAATTAGCACGTTTTTCTTCTAACTCGTTCCTATAAATAAATTATTATAAAGATAAGAAGTACTTTAACTAAAATTTTAATGATTAACAAAATACGTATTTAATAAAAAAATGTAAAGTACTTTATGTATTCTCTTTTTAAAATTAAAATATGTTTTGATGTGTTTCATATAAATGCGTGTAAAATTATAAAAAGATAACTCATATAATTTAAAATACCTAGACCTCCTCGTCACCGATTTTAAACATATAAATAATCTTCTATAATTAGTTTTATAATTTTTCTCATTTGGAAAAATGATGAATTAAACCTCATTAGAAAACATTAAATTGTAAGGAAAAAAAAGGCAAGGAAAAAAATAAAAGAAAACTTGCTATTTTTGATAGCAAGTTTATACTAGACTAAGAAGGGGAGACCAAGGAGTCCAGGATCCCAGTCATGCTTTAACTATTTTAAGTTTCCTCATTCAACTTAAAACTGATACATCGGGGAATAAAGTTGTGTGCAACGAAATAAATGAAAATAAATGATATATGAGGTTTTTGATAATTTTATATTTTAACAAACTTTAGTCAATGCACATTCTCTTATAACAATGGCACAAGTAGCCAATCACTTTTGAGATAACCAGACTAGGTAAAATGCCATCAACAGCCTCATCGAGTGCAGCTGCTTTTCGAAAGAAGAGCTCAAAAAATTCTCTCTGCTATGGTTGGCAGTCTTGGGTGGCTACTATAAATCAGCCGAGTTACTTGTTCATTTCGGTGCCGACGTCAACGAGGTCTTCGGATCTCACCATCCTCAAGTGATCGACAATCGCTGGGCCATCCTTCATGTACTGATACATATGAATCACACCAGGGAGAACGAACGACTCATCAGTCTTGTAGCGGACCACGTCAACTTGCAAGCTCGAGACAGCCCCATCAATAAGGGACGAACCATATTTCACTATGCGGTCATGACTAAATGAGTTCCGATAACCAAAGTGTTTCTCGCGAAGGGCGCCAAAGTCAATGTCGCTGACGATTCTGGCATGACGCCAGTGCTTGCTGCAGCCAGGGGATTCAAAGCCGACGAGCTGCTGCCGTTTTTGATGAAGTACGGAGCTAATGTGTTCGCTAAAGATTCTCTAGGTGAGAACGTCTTGCACTACTTGGCATCGGACATTGGTATGGACTTCGCCGTCGACGTGGCCAGAACGTTGATCAAAAAGGGCATTTCGGTCGATGACAGGAATTGTCGACAATATCAGCCGATCCACATAGCCACATTGAAGCGAAACCGTAAATTGGTAAGTAAAAGAATTTTTTATATGAAGATTTAATTCAACTCGAATTGGATTTCTAAAGAAAACTCACGCTCACCAAGACAACGCAAATTATATTCCCGGTTCCGTTTTCAGGTGAAGTTATTTTTGGATCACGGCGCAAAAGTTAATGCGCAAAACTGAAGATGGCGAATCCCCACTGCACATAGCGTCCAGAAATGATAGTCTCCCTGAAATGGTGAAAACTTTGCTCAAAGAAGGCGCAGACGTTCGTCTGAGATCTGTTAAAGGTCTTACCGCGTTGCATAATGCCTGCGATCGTGTAACGGTGTCCGGTCTACAGGAGAATGTCAGGATTCTTCTATTCGCCGGCGCTGATGTTCTGATTGAGGACAGCTACGGCAGGACGCCTTACTCTCTCATACCTCAACCAAGTATGATATATTCATCAAGCAAGGAGATGATCAAGGCCCTGTCATTGAAAAAGGCTTGCATGCCGTCGATCGAATTGAAAGACGAAGAGATCATCAAGGAGTGTCCGATACTGTGGACATATTACCAAGATTGCCAAACATGTATCTCTAAGATGAAATCAAAGAGTGTCATCGGAAATTGCACATTTTTCGACGTCCTGATGAAATGCCACGTTCAGATTGTCGTGCGCATGCGGAATCCCAAATTCAAAAGCAACTTTAGACGGCACAATCTGAACGAATTTACTATGTACGCAGAAGACATTCTTCGAGCCTTCGAACGTGCAGAGTACCACTGTGACTTTATGGTGGAACAGGAGAAAGCACTCGATGAGGCTGTTGATGGCATTTTACCTAGTCTGGTTATCTCAAAAGTGATTGGCTACTTGTGCCATTGTTATACGAGAATATGAATTGACTAAAATTTGTTAAAATATAAAAATATCAAAAACTTCATATATCATTTATTTTTATTTATTTCGTTGCACACTGTATATCCGTTTCGTACTTTCGTTTCGATGAATTATAGTATGCAGAATCCAAGTTTACTACTGATACAACTCTCTTCATTAATTGCTTCGAGATCTCATCCACGAGTCGAATCTTATTCAGTAGACTATTTTTACTGTCCGTAATTATATCGGCAACTTTTTGCATCTGTTACCCTATTTATAATCGGATTTCGGTGGCAGCTGGAGATTTTTTGCGAAATAGTTCGACGGACCGATGCGGAAATTGCTCAAAGCGTTCGTTACGAATTTTCTGGAGGTCGGTGTTGGCTCAAAATGATATGAAAAATTTTTCCGATAGCGTTTCCGCGCTATCATTTTAGATGGGGTTTCTACCGATATGTTGAGACTGGAATCTACCCAGTTCATACAAATCTGGCAAGTTTTTGGAAACATTATCGTCAACATCTTTACCAGGGTTGCAAATATAGAATATATGTATACACTCTGTATTTCAGGGGATGATACATCCGCCGTCAATATTTCTTGTATCAGTTTTACGTGTAATTGGTAACTCAACTCGTCGTCGCTATAAATACACTTTCATCCTCTGGCTATTTCCGTTTTTATTAGAAACGAGATACCACTCACTGCATCTGCTGCAGATGCACATAGGATATACTATACGATCGATATCGTTTAGGTGATTGTAAAAATTCTAAAATATTTAGAATATAGCCTTATATACACAATTACTGATTAACGTCAGCAACAGATAATCTTCTATAAATATACCCCATCCTACGTCGAATAAAAAAAAATCTGGGCATTTTTTTAAACAAGCTTTCGTGGGTTGCGCAATCGTGGGAAGGGGTACACATATCTCGCACCTTCAAAGACAGACTCATGCCGTGTGTATACAGATTATATACCCAAAGTACACACCAAGGGAGATAGAAGCTCCTATATACAATAGGTATACATAGCTATATACGGTGAGTGTCGGCGACGTGTCGTGCACGGATGAACGATTACCGATAATCATGCGGAAAATGTGACGTTCAAGGCCACGTTGACGGCCCTCTCTCTCTCTCTCCCTCGCATTGTATAAATATAGCTGCTCTGAGGCTCGGTGAGATTAGCGTGTTTTATTCATTTATTCGGGCCGACGAGTAGTTATAGTCGAGGATGCGAGCTTTATGTGGCTAGACACGTGTCTCGAGTTTTACGCGGGTTAAATTGACCGATGACAAATTACTCTCGTATACCGAGTAGCCGTTGCAGGTTATTTTATGGTGATTGGCGATATATCGATTTCACGCGCTTTTTTTAAGTTCAACCGGCAGTCGGTTTCGCAAACACGATTAAATTGGCTTTTGTGCTATGATGGCTTTGGTGGTGTTTATAAGAGGACTGACGATTAGTCGAGATAGTAATGATGAAGAGCGAGAACGCTTTAAATGTCGTTATACTCGCGCGGAAGTGCAAAGTCGTTAATTAGTTGGAGCACACATTACTGTTTTATCGATAGATAGGAATGAATAATTTATCGCACAATCTTGATATCCATTGAACACGATTTATTTTCGCATTAATTACATGTTTTAAAAAATAATATAGAGTAATAGAGGATTCGACAAAGAATTATATTTAATTTTTTTGAATCCTGATATAGATTATTCCACGTTCAAGGTCTTAATCTTTCAAGGCAAAGATAAGCTATGCTTTGTCATAAAGCGTTGTCGTGAAGAGACTATACCCCCAAGACCTCCGGTGCCATCTCATTTAAATCGTCCGTAGAGAGACGATCGAAGAATCTTGCCTATCTGTATAGAACGATATTTATTAGTATTGTATCTAATTCGGCTTTTCTCGTGTCGGGGGAAAATTTCTTTACACGCTGATGTCGCGTAACGAGTTTCCGTAAAATGTAAAATTCACGGTCTCCCGATTTCGAGGCTGTGGATTATGTCAGCTGTCTATATGAATGGAAGGCCACGTGCAGAGTTATAGTAGTCCTTTTCCGCTGGTTGTGGTTACAAGTGTTCTCGTTGTGGTGCTGCATGAATTTTAATGCACATTTTTAGTGGCCGAGTGTTGCGCGATGTATAAATTTATTGCGTCTTTTGAATTGCATTCGTCGCCGCGCTATTAGAAAGTATTCAGCAACTATTCAAATAAACCGCGAAAAACAATATATATTCCATTCGAATCTTTGGAATACTTCATTGTCCCGATCCGCGCAATCAACCATCATCGTAGAATTCCTAGCGATTGGACGATAAACTCATACAGCTTCGTACTTATATAGAATCGCAAAACTTGCCTCTCTACTGCACCATCAATTTTCATAGAACTTTTGCTCAATTTTTAATTTTCTCCCCTTTCAACTTTCTCAATAAGTCAGCACAACAGTAAAGCACTTCCTCAAATCCGATTTACGCAGTTGGTATAATCTGACCATTGTAGCCATACTACTGGCCAATGCTGCTTGATATGCCGGACGCCGAGGAAGAAGATGGGTGGAGAGGGGACCCTTAAGGGTGGCGTTAACGTGTTCGTCGCGCGATGGAATCTGGGTGACGAGCCGGGCATACCAAGCGCGTATATCTACGTGCGTCGGATTCTCGACTCGTTTGTTAAATGGCCCGGAAGAGAGAGAGACAGAGAGATGATGTTGGTTGAGCTTTTTAGAGTTGGACGGGCGAGAAATTGGGAGAAAGAGAGAAAGAGGATGATTGGAGATTGCTGACGAGATGCGTTGATCAATGGTGTGAGGCTGGTGAGGAGGTTAGGGGGTTAGTGGGACGATATTATACTGGGGAGAACTGAATGCTGATGCTGAGTTAATTTGAGGCGGATTGATTTATTTTACGGATTTTAATTTTGAGGCAAGCGAGGGTGTATCTCTTGATTTTTAATTTAGATTTGACAAGTAGTCATATTGAGAAATGTCAGATAGAAGGATTTGCATAAAAAAATATTTCAGTATAATTTGAAAAGAATATTAATTAAAATATCTATTTACATCGTCCTTCTAATTTGCGTCAATCAGTACTTTAAACAATACCAAACTGCTAAAAAAATAGATACTTCTCAATACTAGATAGCTTCTCAATCGTTAATAATATTTAACTTGAATAATATAACCTCTTGTATCACGGAAGTTCAAAGATAAATGAAGCAGAGATTTAAAGCTGAGGTTTATTTTTTCCACCATAATTAATTTCATCAAACATAGCTGCAGAGCAGAAAGTGTTAGGTAACAATCAATCTCATGTAGAATAAGCAGCGATTGCAATACGTAATTGTAGACGAGCAGTGACCACACGGATTTACGGAATTCCGCCACGAATTTCCAACTATATACGGACACGTGCTTGGAACTAGCGTTACCGCCGAAGTAATTACTCCAAACTTTGTAATGCTCTAGTTAGATACTGCATAAAGGATATCGAATTTAGGAAACAGTAATATAATGTAGCCTCGCAAACAAATAACGCGAACAATTCAACTGCCAAAAACAAAAGACGAAGTATATTATATTGTTGTATATATATATTCGCGATATCAAAAAGACGCGTTAAAACTTTTCTTATTTCCACGACTTTTAGCTTTAGGAAATTCTCAAGCATCAGGACTTATCTCGCGCGTCATTAACCAGCTCGGAGCTGACAAGATGAATTCCGCGAGTTACCTACATCGTCGTCGTCGTGTGTGCGAGCACGTCGTTTTTCATTTCCCTCGTCACAGGAAGACTGGCGCAATATAGCGGGACATTTGTCCGTCTTGAGAAGACGAGAGAACTGACGTATACGAGATGTCTTCTTAGGGGTTTGGGCTATGGAAACGAGCTGGACGGATGGTCGTTACGTTCTGCATTGTTGAGATGGATCTCTTGAGAGCGATTCTGTCGTTCTTTATGGCTGTAATAAAACTGTGTGTGTGTGTTTTTTTTTGTGTTATAGTCGTGGAAGAACAGCTGGTACGAGATTTTTTTTAGCTTTGGAATTTCACCTGTTTATACGACGTTACATTGTTCTAATTGTAATTTGTAAATTGTAAAGCTTAAAATACTTCCTTCGCGACATTTGCGACGATTTTACACACTCCTTTTCAATTGACACCGAACGTTGCAGCTACCGTGCTCCGTCCTTCCAAAAATACACATCTCTCAAGCGCTTCATCGGCCATCGATTTTTCCCCCTCATACCTCAAAAGAATTCCTCAAGCTCAAGTCTCCGAAATAATCAGCCTACAGAGTACACGCTCGACCTTAAAAATAAAACGTGTCGCTGAGTTATTATTCAAAAGACAGACTGGTTTATCAGGATGCGCGCAATAAGACGACAGTTGCGAGAAGGACGAGTATACAGTATACGAGGGATGGGGAGCCTTGACCGGACGTCAATAAGCCAGGGCTGAAGGATTGAATGGCGACGACGCAAGCTTCCGCTCCGCTTGATCGATGTCGCTTCGAGAGCCGCTAACGATCGCTCGAGTGTAGAGGGAAACCCCACGGACGACTTGTCGGATTCTCGCGCGCGCGCCAAGTCTGTGGGTGGATCCTATTTTATGGAGGAGATTTTGAAAAGTGCTATTTAATTCGATGCAAGAAAAAGTTGAGCACTTGAGAATCATTTACCCAGATTATTCTTTAATCTTGCTCTTGACGTTAATTTGACTGAACGTCGATACACTCAGTCTCTAAAAGCTCGTATTAAACGCGTTCGAAGCTTCTTGACATTTAATATTGATGAAAATATTTGAGTAAGGCAAACTTGAAATATGCGAATGAAAAAATAGAATTTTCAATGAACGTTCGTCAAAGGCATTCCATAAAAATATCACTCACACAGCGCATTCTTTTAACACATACTTTGCGGAGGCATTTACATGTTTATTTTCATAAAAAATAAGGAAATATACACAGGTTCACAGATTCGAATCTCACCAAAGCAGCTTGGCATGAAAGTAGAAGAAGGCACACCGGGCGACTTTGTAGATTTTGCATAACCTTCTTATACGAGTTTTTTTGCTCGTGCTACGTACAGCTGTATCATTCATATAAGTAGATTGTAAGCTTGCTCGAGACATTCCTCCCTTGAAGACTATTATTTTTCATAGCGGTATGTATTCTCCATGTGTCGTCGTGCTCGCGAATGATATTATTTTTTCATCTCCAGCGTCTTTGTGTAAAGAAACGCATTTATATGCATCTCGTATAAAGAATCTACTTTTACGTTTGTCGCGTAAATAATGCATTAAAAAATAATGCATTTTTTTTAAATTCTCATATTGTCTGTATTATAGAAATCGCATTGACGTTTTAATTTAAAACATTTTTTGCTCTCTTCTCTCTCTTTGATCAGTTTTTATCGGATAAATCGGGACTCCGCTATAAGAAATGGGAATTTCATATGCTCGAACGACGCGACAATCAAGTTTTAAATTTTAATAATTCTAGGAATAATTTGATTCCAGATCGCGAATTATCCAATAATCGCGTTTCTCAGGGACAATGCGTATCCCGGCTTTCCAATTGAACTTCTCCCTTATCAGATAATTACATCTGTTTGCCAACAGCAGCTGACCTTAATATCTTCCCGCGAATTTATACACAGAAACGCAAAATCTCTTCCTTACGTTTACGCAAAAAGTATATATAAAAATCAGGCTCCTGTAGTACACGCGAGAGACGAAGACATAAAGGAAAATCAAGACAAAAAGCTTGAATTATACAAGCTGTCGCAGTAGCTTCCAATCTGCTTCTCATGGTCTGCGAGTCTCTGTCTCTTTATTTTTATTAGCCAGCGTGACGCGGCGCATTTTTATATTCCTCCTATCACACATCTAGTTATAATATACACACACGCGGCAGCGGCGCGCTGTGTTTGCTATTTTTATCGTCATGTAAATTCCAGGTTAATTTTCTTTTATCAGGAGCGCGTGCTCCCGTCAATACTCTCATGGGGATCTCTGCGTCGATATATTGTTTGTTTTTGTAATTTTTTTCACAAATAAACTATGAAATCACTGGATAAATTTGAGATTTTATTTTAATTATACTTTAAATACTTGCACAAAATTTAATTTATAACCCAGTATAGTCTGGTTTAATTGAAATTTGTCAATAGGTGTTAAACTCCAAGCTCAAAATTAATCATCCTCTCAATTCAAAATTCCCACCTGCAAGACCTCTTCATCAATTCACGAACCAGCAGCATCACCTCCGTCTAGTAGTCCCGAGCGTACGTTGACCGTCTCACAGCTCGAAGATCGACGAGCAAGCTCTCACAGCTGCACTATACGCCCAGGCCATCTGCAGCAGCATCTATCCCTTTGTACGTATACGTCGTAGCACTATGTATACTTGGCGCGTATCCAACAGCAGCAGGAGCTGCTACTCGGGAAGGAAGGCTCGTTCGGTCAATTCAGGAGGGTGTCGAGTGAGAGAGAGAGCTTGCAGTAGAGTGAAGTCGATCTTTTGAGGAGCTTTTTCTTTTGCTTTTTGAGCTGAAGCTTCTTTGGAGAGCGCAAGTTATTCCTCTACTCTTGGGAGCTGAGTGTGTTGCGCTTTTTAGGGGAGAGAGGACTATGGTGAAAAAGGATATATATGAACTGGGATATTTTTGCGGCAGTTCGGCGGAAAGGAAGTTTGACTTTGTTTTGATAGCTTTTGTTGGTTTTGGCGAGCTTTTTTGCGAGTTGAAGTTTTAATTGTTTGTGAAAGTATTATAGGGCTGAGAAGCATGTCAAGTTTTTGTTATGTATAAACTGGATTTAGGTGTACATGAGTGACGACACATGACTGTTCTACTGTCTTTATTATTGGTGACGATTTGTCAATTACAAAAATACGGGATATATTTATAGAAAAAACAATAGGATATCATGTCGAATATATTTTTCTGGCAAAATAAAGAGATTAAGAGCGATTTCGAAGCAAATCAGCAAGTGCCGAAAGCGAGTCATGACGTATTCTCTCGATTCTCTCTCCCTCATTCTATTTACGTCCGAAAGAATCCCGGGGATGAGTCGCAGAAAAGTGCTCTTGATAGGTCCATATGCAGTCGAGCAAACAATCGACAAACACGCACCCATGTCACGAAAATACGCTCTACCTTTCATCGGCATCAGTTAACTTTTATTCATTTTTCCACACTTCGACAGTATTTATAAAAACAAATAATTGACCTATTCTACTGTTCCCTTTTTCCCCAGCTCGTCATTGTTCTTTGAACATCTTGTTAAACAAGTAGCCACTTCCATTAGGCGTAAGAAACATCGAGAGCTACAAGTAAAACTTTCCCTTTCCCGAGAGAACGTCGGGGAAAAAAGAAAACGTCGTCGTAAAGATGTTTGCGAAGAAGCGGGGGGCGTTTCGGCTTTATGAGTCTTTTAGCTGCAGTGGAGAAAGTCCAGTGCACAGCTCCAGGAGGAGAGACGTCGACAGGTTCCCAAGGCTGTGGTGCCGTAAAAAAGAAGAATGATCGCTCCAGCCTGGATGCCCTGAAACTCTATACTCGTGCAACATCTTAGGCGAGCGCGTTTTTTTGAAAAAGCAGCGTTTAAACGCTGAGATGTTTCTGTATAAATTGAGTAAAGATTTCAAGAACTTTTCAACAGATTTTTCTTTAGTCGTATACTTTAAGTCAGATTTTTTGGGTTATAATTTACATATTTCTTTAGGTTTTAAACACCTTTACTTTTAGTTTTGTCATAAAATTTTGGCTCGAGTTTTCAGCCTATACGGTGCCGAGCACATTAACTTTTGTTTGGCATTTCCTTCATCCCTTATTCAAGAAAGGATTTCATAATATTCCAGTGATATTAAACGCCAAATACAATTAAAAATCCAACAATAATAAAACTCATCCCTGATGATTTACGATCAAAAGAAACTACCGAAAACTAAACTACCAGACGGCATAGGGCCTACAGAAACGATGAAAAATGACAGGATTTTCACAGAGGATTTCCGCATTTACGAGCTACACGTACGTGTATACGACTACCAGCAGCAGCACGACGACAACATTTGGCTCGAGAACTGGCCGTTATAAAATACAACCGGGCGATGCAGAGGCAGAAAAAAGCATCACAAAAGGCAACTGCACAGCCGTTTCCGTACGCGCGCGCGTAAAATTCTTCCTATACTATAGTATAGAGGAATACGTGCGGGCAATGGCGATCGAATTCCCGACGACGAGTCTGCAATGGGTTATAGCGCGCTTGTGTATGTGTGTGTCTACTATTGTGAATGAGGCGCTTCGTATTGCGCGAAAATTGCATCGCGTGTCGGCTATCGAGCTTATTCTTCAGATTAAGAAATTCTCGCTGTCGTGTGCTCTTGGAGAATGGATCTTTTCATGCATTTTTTTTCATTTTATCGCAATGTAGTAATACTTATGCGTATATTATTCCAAATACACTCGTGAATATACAACTTACGACCATAATTACCAAAATTTCCAATTAGTCCAAATTCAAATGAAGACTGTATTAGAATTGCAAATGCCACTCAGCATACAAATTCATTAGCAGCAAGCACTATCCCAATTGAATTGAAAACCAGCTTAATTTTTTTCATCCCAAAGCCAACGATGCATAAACACATCGAGCCCTCCACTCAACTTCTTTCGGGAAAGCTCACAGACACACATACGACTAAAGCTCTCTTACAACGTCACCCGTGTATTCACAGCCCTCCTTCTCCACGAAACCGCCACCCCAAGCGTCCTCCCCCATCGGAGGCAACTACGCGAACAATGCCGAGCTTGCAGAAACTTATATCCACCCACACGCGCGACAGCAGCTCTTTTTTGCGACTTCGATTTCGTCGGCGGCCTCTCATTGTCGCTCGGAGAGATTCCGGGCGTCGTTCGCTCGCACGCGGCAGCTTACAAATTGCGCCCGCCCACGGAGGGACGGCTACATAATTCAATGGCTTGCGGGAGTCGATGGATCGCTGTGGAATAGTGTCGAGCGGATCTGCTTTGGGAACTCTACTCTGTAGTTTTCATTTTTTTACGAGCTTTTCGCGTAATGGGTTGTGTTTTTTTTTGCGGGGAGAAGCTTTTTTTTTCTTATATTTTGGAGGAAGATTGCGGATGGCGAGTGGGAGTATAGGTTGGTAGGTAGGATGGGTTTTGTGAATGTGCTTACTTTGAGGGAGACGTGCTTTCTTTCTTCGGTTAAGCTTTCGTTGGTTTTTTGTGCTACTCTTTAATAATGAATCCATATTTTTTATATTAAATAAAAAATGCGTGTTTGGCGATTCAGGAAAGAAGATTTTCTGTATATATTATACATGACTTGGCATCAGGATTTTTCACATTTTGCATCTCGTGCTTCGTATATATGCAGCAATTTAAAGGTTGAAGGTTGTATCCTTTTTCGTTTTATACACTTTGTCGATACTATGTACATACGCTGCAGAAACTTATGGGAACGGAGAGACGGTGAAAGCAGTTATTAGAGCAGTAAAAAGAAACTTTAATTATTTCCCCTCTTATTCAGTCTGATTTACGACGTTCAATTTCAGCAGTAGTAAAGTGTATTTTCCTCTCCGTAATTTTAATAAAGACTCTGGATTTATAATTAAAATTCAATCAAAAGTTTCTTCGTCCATCAGAAGTGTTATAGTATATCGTCAAATTGTGAATTCCAGGAGAAATATTGAAAACGTAATCTAATAGTTTCACATCGGAAATTCACCTCTTTGAGACCGACTCTAACTGACCATAACTTCTGAACGGGAGAGTTCCTATTTAATTATAGGGTATACCACTGAAGCAAATATCTACCAGCGTAATTTGAACACAAAACTAGACGTTACCAGCTGTAGCTACGAGCTATTAAATAAAAATTAATTTTACTTTGTCATTGAAAAACATGAGTTTACAAAATATTTTTAAAATAAGCAACGAAAAATATGATTTTATTTTTCTATACAACGATTCTATACTCTATCAAACCAAAAAATATTAGACAGCAGAATATCAGAAAATTGATTTTGCACCACATTCTCAAAGTCAGCAACAAGCTGTATCCGCACATACCGCAAATAAACACCAATTCACTCAGTCTTCAGTCTCGACATGCCTCAAAATAAAAATCTGGCTGACAGTTTAAAATTACTACCGGATACGGGCGAAATAAAAAAAGCCATTTGTGAAGATCGGAAAACTCTATGAAAAATGGAGCGTGGAATCGAAAAAGTTTGAAATTAAAAAAGGCGAAGCGAAACAAGCGACGTTTGAAGTAAGAATTCAACCCAGTTTTTAATCTTTGCATGTGCGGATGAGAAGGAAGTTATGCATACGTGAAAAAAGTTGCCGCGTGTGTACGTAAACTATGTATAGGTAGTCGGAAAGCACGTGTCGCGAAAATTATGCGATTGCGGTAAAAGTTCCTTTCCCTGCCGAGTCTTGTATACTTCGTCATGTACATATGGTTTCGTTGCTATAGTTGTTGTTGCGCATGTGTGGCATAATATACCTAACGCTATCGAATTTATGACTTATAGGTGTACATACCACAGGGAACATATATGCGGTACATATTGATTTTTTTTTAAATAATTTTTGATAACAAGGAAAGTTTGAAGCATTCAACATAGTTGTATAAAAAAATTCACTTCTAAAACAAACCATTTTAAACCAACCAGAGCCTCCATTCATCAAAGTTTTCTATACGCAGTCATTCAATCGAACACAGAAGCCTCCATATAGCCTACTAGGCTCGTATACGCTACTCTCAAGCCTTTAACTGAACCTCGCGTGTGCGCCTCGCCAGAAGCATATATAGATATACGTATACAGATATATACATGTACAGGCCGGTCTATATAGATCGATAAGTTTTTACTCGTCGAGCGAATGGCTCCTCGTCTGGCCTCCCTTTCTCTCTTTCTCTCCTGGGGGTTAAGCCTCGCTGGCTCACCGACTCGCGCGGAAAAGTACTATATCGAAGCGCAGTATCGTGGGAAATTCATGCGCGAACAGGATATCCTCAGCCGCGTTTTGTCCGAGTCAGGGGGAGAGACACTTTTTTTGCAGCCGCGAGAAGTTTTTGCCTGCGAGGTGCGCTTGATTTGATTATTTTCGGGAATTTGTTTTAAGTGTATATTTTTAGGTCGTCAGTTTAGCGATCTAACTGATGATCTTTTTCTTTGTGATTTGTAAACGTATTTAAACGCCATACATTAAAATGCATTTACTAAACTCCATTCCACTAACATTTTATTTGACTTACTAAAGAATCGTAATATCTGCTTTTCACAATATATCTTTTTTTTCATTGATGCCCAGCAGCCTGCGCAAAAATGTGCAAAACAAAAAAGAATAATCCCGGGGGTTTTTCACAGGCCTCTAAAAAAATGCAATCAACCTGAAAGAAGTTCATATGGGCGTATCTGGGTTTCGCTTCAGAAACGCCTGTGTATACAAACGATATTTTCCATTTATCTCGCAGTCTATGTCTTTTCCGGTTTTATATATATGTGCATTGGGTTGCGTGAAGTCGAGTGTGTTGGTAATGCACTCAGTGCTCACTTTGCGTATTATTGCACTAACAGCAATTCAGATATTGAAATGTTATACGGATTTAGCAGAATATGCATATATTAATTTTTGATGAGTAGCCAATGTTATACTTTCGACGAATTTAGCTCATTTCGAGGTGTTAACAAGCGTACACATGACTAATAGACTCATCCGAATTATTGTATAACATATATTTTCAGATTGATTAGCCACGTATAAACGTGACCCAATAATTGCCATTGTTTACATAATTAGCAGCTCAATTAGTCAATTATAATTCATTACATCACTGCAAACACAAGAGAGCAGCTGTCGACATACTCACGAGTACGCGTAACTTTATGAGAGATATTATTGTTGTATTTTATTATTAATCATCTGACATAAGCAAATTCATAAATAATCCGTCGATATAAGTCAAAGAAAAATAATTTGAACTTGAAACTCGGATAAAAAAATATTTTTTATTATAATTCATGAAATACAACCGAATCCAGAGCGTTCTAAAATAATAATAGCAAAACTTGATAAGATTAAGTGCAATTACGCCGCGCGATAACGGCAAAGTAGCTATACTGTCGTAAACTCGAGGCAGAGGGGGCTTTGCGCCTGCGTTTGATTTTACGTAGCTTAGGTATATATACTTGGCGTAAGTGCGATTTGTTATGGTTATGATTCCGCGCAAGCTCTGGCGAGAGTTTACTTATACGTAACGAGGGCATTTGCCTAATTTTTGCTAATTTACGCGAGTAGAGCTGTTTACCTCTCACGGCGTCTCTAATGGACGCAGAACTTGATGTCATTAGTTTTGAGCGAGAGGCGTGTAATAATGGTATATTGTAATTGATTACGTTGTAAAATTAAAACGAAGCTCTCTTTTGACTGCCTTGCATCGTCGGAGAGTCTCTTGTTTAAAAATTGAATTTTCACGATGTTTTCAGAGGATTAAGTAATGAGATTTGCACAGCTGTTATAATTGAATTTTATTGATTCGCGCTGGCGTTTGCTCTTGGCATCAGGTGTTTCTCGAAGTTTTTATTTATGACTAGTACTTGTACCTTTGACAATTAGTACGTGGAAAGACAATTAGGTTTTTTTTTTTTTTTTTAAATTCGAAGACAAAGAATAAAGAAAGCTTTTACAAGCAAAGTACGTTAAAATATTTAAATTATTTTTGGCGCTGTGATGATAAATAACCTGCGAAAATTTCAAGTCCATATATCAAGTCTTTCAATACCAGAGAGTCTCTTGTCGATTTGAAGTAGCTTCTACTGCGAAGATACTTTGGATTGGAATTCGGCGCTAGCAAAGAAATATTTCACCGACACGCATCATTTATCAATATAGCTTGGAGAATCTAAAGAGCAGAAACTATATATTTTTGCAAGGTTAACATCTTTTAAATATATCTTTGATTTAGTATTTTTTACCATTAAAATTATTTGGATAGATTATTCGATTTCCAATTGACTAAATTGTTGAAGTAATTCTCACTTCTAAGAAAATCTATATCTGCTCGACTATTGTTTACTCTAGTTTTATTGAGCATCGAAGCCATTGGGAGTGGTCCGTTATTTCCCAAGTAATAAAAGTATTAGTTCCTAAATCTGTCCAGAACTTTTCAAGAATTCAGGTATACAGCATAACAATAAAGCCATTAAAAAGGGGTGGATCAATAACGTCATTAAGGGTCTCCGTTAAGCTTAACGGTAAACTATATGATCCTTCCTAGAATGGAGACCCTTAATGACGTTGTTGATCCACCCCTTTTTAATGGCATTATTGTTATGCTGTATACCTGAATTTTTGGAAAGTTCTGGACAGATTTAGGAATATAGCTATGCACTACCGAGGGTTTAGTGGGGATGCATACAGGTCAGTTTCTTATATTTAATAATATTCTTTACTATACACTTATCTACTGCGTACTTTCTTAACCTTAATACAAATAACATTCATAATCGTGATATAGCTACATCGAAATCAACGAACACAGCATTTTATCGGCCACGAAATCAATCAATGATCAGCCCGTCAGCGAAAAAAAGCCTCTCTCAATAATAAAGCACATGGAATCTTCCCTAACTCACGAAAAAAAAGAAAAAAAAATCAACAGCTGAATCAAACGATTACTCGAGCAAACAGGTCGTATTTAATGAAGGCATCATCAGCGCCAAAAGGTCTCTTTCTATACTAGCTTCGATATATATGATCTCGTTTAAGAGGACGTGGAGAGGTGGTGGGAGGCTACCGGCTCTATACGAGATTAGGCGGCTGTTTGTTATCGACATATCCTCTCTCCCTTATACTCGTTACGTTCCTTTGAGCTAGACGCGTATAACGAGGCTCGGCGTTATAAGCGAGTGCTGTACCTATAGGAGTTTCTTTTATGCGCTGTTGCTGCTGATGTCGGCCTGACTCTGACACGTATAATATCACGCGCGATTTAAAGAAGTCGCCGACAGACGGCTATTGTGCCTATC
Source organism: Cecidostiba fungosa (assembly GCA_900474305.1). Taxonomy (NCBI): domain Eukaryota; kingdom Metazoa; phylum Arthropoda; class Insecta; order Hymenoptera; family Pteromalidae; genus Cecidostiba; species Cecidostiba fungosa. The sequence continues at coordinate 189 of UCOJ01000514.1, read as the reverse complement.
GATTGCGAGAGTTATATATCGCAGCTCGAGAGATGCTCGTTGAAGAGGTAATAAGGTGCAGTTGACGCTTTCGATTTTTCAAGAGGCTTTTTCTCTACTTCGTATTATATTTTATTCACGGCTTAACTATAATAGCCACTTTATTCCCCGAAAAGCGGGACTAAAGTAGCTTTTTATTCCCTCGTGTAT